>ML367397.1:0-182469 GCA_005239505.1 Nicotiana paniculata | reverse complement strand
GACTAATGCAAGATGTGCATAAGCCCCCATTGGTCGTGTCTACGATGTGTACCTGCTGCTTTTTGTCCTGATTCCTCCACCTTCTTAGTAAGTATACTCATCTGTGTTATAAAGATGGCTACTTTCTCTGCAATAGTATTAGATGGATTTAATGGTACTGAGTGAACTACAGGAGTAATGGGTGCATTCCGTGTTGTCCATCCTGAATTCTGTGCCATTTTATCAAGTAAAATTTGACTTTCTCTCCANGTTTCTGTCTGAAGCTCAAGATTTCATCAATTTGTTGAGCAGTCTTGTTGGGTGGATGAAACTTGTTCACGAACTGTTTGACTAACTCCTCCCATGTGGTAATGGAATTGATGGGGAGTGAGTTTAGCCAAGTCTGGGCAGCGCGAGTCACTGAGAATGGAAACAACAACAGTTTTATTTCCTCCTAAGAGATGTTTGGTTGCCTCTGTGTTTTGCAAATTGACAGGAAGTTTTTCAAGTGCTACTGGGGTCTTTGATGTATGACCCTGAGAATAGTCCCTTGTTCTGCAATAAGTGCAGCATATTATTTGTTATCTGGAAGGACTCGCCTGTATCTGAGGGACCAGTATTGCAATGGCCAAATTCTCAGCTGTGGGTTGTGCTCAGTCATATAAAGGAGCCTCTGCCCCTATTTGAGAGAATGAGTCTACCACATCATCCCCATTATTGTTCCTGTTATTTGGATCTTCCATGTCGGGTTCAATTTGTTCAATTGGTGGTTGTTATTTGCTTTTCCGGTTGGTCCGGTTTAAGGCCTTGAAAACATTCTCGGGGTTTGATAAGGCTTCGACTACTTCACTAGTTCTCGATGAGTTTCTAGGCATACACCTGCAACACGTTAGCAAACGTTAAAATTTCATTGTATAAACGAAAATTTGAAGAAAATTTACTATATTTCAGAATTTTGTATTTCTTTCAACTCAATTGATAATACTGTTAATTCCCCGGCAACGGTGCTAAAATTTGATCACGCTAAACTATGTCTAATAAAAGACTAAGCGGGCATTGCAATTATAATCCGAGGTATTATGCCCAGAGTCGATCCCACAGGGAATTAACGTATCAATCAAGTCTTTAGAATACGCAACTTTTACTCAATCAGTTCTCTCAAGACTTTTTTTGAATAAAAATTGGTGATGTTTTACTAGTTCTACTGACAATAATAATAACTAACGATTACTAACAATGTGTTGTAAACAATTATGATAAAAGTCTACGGTTATGGTTTTCCCCGTTGGTGAACTTACTTCTCGGATATTTCTTATAGTTTGATTAATTATCTCTATCAATCATGAACACTCTATCTACCATAAATCTCTCACAAGTAATTATAATAATTAACTAGACGCGCTCTTTCAAGTTACGCTAGCTAGATTGCATTACAGTTCATTTTAGATTGCAGCCGAAGTATCGTTATTTCTAATCCAACTTCTAAACCCTCGGTTATGACTTTCGTCTATACTCCGGGAGTGGTGTTGTTCAATCAATTACCTAAATATGCACTCTCTCTCAAGTAGATACATACCAATATGCATAGCTAATTGATGGGCATTCAATTAACTACAACAAGAACGTAGTTGACCAAATAAATATGAACAATCAACCAAACTATATTAATATAACCATAAGANTTAAGCGTGTAGGAGACTTCTATTCCAACCGGAAAACACTTAAAACTCTTTAAAACTCGGATTTGACCGGATCAGGGGCCGGGCGTTACAGGACAAACGCCTGGATAACGCCTGGCCAAGGCTGGCGTTTGGGCTCTGGCGCCTGGATAACGCCAGGCTAGGGCTGGCGTTTGGGCTCTGGCGCCTGGATAACGCCAGGCTAGGCCTGGCCTTAAGGCTCAAACGCCCGGCTATAGACCGGTGCACTCCTCTTCGCCCCTTGAGCGTATTTTTGATGTATTTGCATACATTTAGCTCGGCTTTAATGTCCAATTCACCTACACATGAAATAGACTCAATTATGCACATAAAAACATAGTTTTATCATTAACGCACATAAAATGTAAGGCATATAACGTGTTAAACCATGAAATCTAGCCACGCATCAGTAATCCTGGTAGCCTTGCCCATATAGCTGAGAATGTTAAAGCAGCTTGCAATGCCACAAATCTAGGTTCCCATTTTCTCATTGTGAGGAATTGGTTTCCAATGAACCATGGACGCTCATGTAGGGCTTTGTTATAGTTCTCCTCCTTAGTAAATTTTACTAGGTAATAGTCACACCCTAAGTTCACCGGAGATAGGGGTTCAGTATGTTTCCATATTGCATGGATTTTCTTCTAGAGGAATTGGTATCCTACCCTTCTTCTAAACACTTTGATAATAAGTGCGTTTTTCCAGTTTTTGTATATACACTCCTTGTCCGAAGTGGTGATTGGAATGAAGAGGTCCGGGTTAGGATAGTTGTCTGTTTCATCTTCATGTTCATATGGGCTAAAATCGTATTGCACCTTTATTTGGCAAATATCCAAGTTATGGTCATTTTTTACAATTAATGTGTCCAAAATGGATGCCTTTTTTGCACCGTTCTGTTGGTTATTGATTCCTTTTCCTTTGCAAGCCCCATTTGATTTAGTTTCGATGGTTTCCATGATTTCCATATGTGATAATGATGGAAACATAGAGGGGCGAGTAGGGGTGTGGGTTGGATCCTTTGGACTATGTTTTCCCCCCGGAGTTATTTGTGCGAAGGATGTTGCATCAGTTTTGGGAGGGAGTGATGTCCTCATTTGTGAGATTACTTGTGAGCTCATTTGTATATGGGGGTTGGGAGATGGAGGAATTGCTTCCATGTGTGGATGAAAAAATAACCTATAGAGGAAGTAGAGAGAGTGGGGAGCTTCTCACTCTAACCCATGCTGAGAAGTTGTTGAAAACAGTGATTGAACTGATATGATCTGTAGTTTCACTTTAATATGCTTCTATTTGAGAAGTGATATGTGCGGCATTTAGTCCTGAACTACTAGTTATTTCTCTTTCCTTGGATTGCTCCAAAATACAAAATCAATTGCACTTGTCTATCTATATCTATATTATCTATTTATATTTAAATCTATCTATATACTAAGTAAAAGTATGAAATCCCTTAGCGAAATATCGTTCGTCTTTTTTACCCTTTAAAAATAGGTTCCACACTAGCCAAATTAGTCATTTAATGCTTTTCCTGATAATTAGGACTTCAAAATTTACTAAATTTTATGTATTAATTTATTTTTTATTTAACTACTTTTAAAGAATTTCTAATATTTAGTTTTTTAAAATTTTTATTTTATAAATTTTTTTCTTATTTGAACTATGTAATATAAATATAATATTACTTAAAAATTTAAAGGGCAGAGCATTCTTGCCTATGTTCCTCGATGAAATATCTATTTTTTATAACTATTATGTAGGTATTTCTAATTTTAAAGCTTAGTTTGGTTGGTTTTACTATTCCCTAATAAGGATGCAATATATCAAGAAAATAAAAGACTATAAAAAAGTTGGCAAACTTGTTTCTGATAAGAAAAATCCCACAAAAACTGATTGCGCGTAAATTTCGGTTTTCTACATCTTCCTTTTGTCAATATATTTTAAAACTTTAATCACATAATAATAATTTTTACCCTTTATTGTAACAATCCGGACGGTCGTTTTGAGAGTTAGAGCCCTGATCCCCTATTAATTTCTTTCCCTCTATCTTATTTTGCTATTTTGGTTTGCGGGGAGGGTTCGTGTTGAGTTTTTGAAACAAATTGAAACACCTAGCCTCTTAATTGAGAGCTTAAGTTGGAAAAGTTGAACGGATGTCGACTTGCGTGTAACGACCTCGGATTTGAATTTTGATGGTTCTGTTAGCTCCGTTAGGTGATTGTCCGGAATGTGATTTGGAGGTCCGTAGTAGATTTAGGCTTTAATTAGCGAAAGTTGGAATTTTGGCGATTTTGGTCGGCAGTGGAAATTTGGATATCAAGCATGGAATTGAATTCCGGAAGTAGGAGTAGGTCCGTAGTGTCATTTTTGACTTGTGTGTAAAATTTGAAGTCATTCGGACGGGGTTTGATATGTTTTGGCGTCGTTTTTAGAATTTAGAATCCGTGCATAATTTCGTGTTTTTGATGTTGTTCGATGTGCTTTAAAAGATCGACAAAGTTCGTATGGTGTGTTAGGATTAGTTGGTATGTTTGGTTGAGGTCTCGGGGGCCTCTGATGAGTTTCAGGTGCTTAATGGATGAAATTTGTACTTAGGAAAGTTTCTGAAGAAATTCTGGCTTCTGGTGTTTCGCACCTGCGGAGGGGAGATCACAGGTGCAGGCTCGCAAGTGCAGAAGACAAGGAGCAGATGTGGATTGGCAAGGAATGTCAAAGGTCATAGGTGCGAGTAATTTTCGCATCTGCAATGCCCACATATATGCCAAAGGACCCACAGGAGCAGAAGAGGACCGCAAGAGCGGACATGGGCCCACAATTGTAGACATTCGCTCGCAGATGCGGACCCAATCCCTTAAGTCATTTCCGCACCTACGAGGAATTTTCCGTGGGTGCGGCATCGCAGGGGTTACAGGAGGTCCGCAAATGCGTAAATCGCTAGGCAGAAAAGGGGCAGAATTGAGGATTGAGGTTCATATTCACAATTTCATTTTTGAGCTCGGGAGAAGGCAATATCTTGATGGATTTTTAGAGAGAGCTTTGGGGTAGCGATTCCTAACTTGTTTTTGGTTGTATTTTATTAATCTATAGTCGTTTTCTCCATTTATTTTCGGATATGGATTGAATAATTAGGAAAATGGGAAAAAAGTTCCCCAATCGACTTTCTGAGTTTTGAATGGGATTAGATATCGGATTTAAATGATTTTTGTACGAGTGATCTCGTGAGTGAATGAATGTTCTTAATTGGTAACTTTTACCCGATTCCGAGACGTAGGCCTAGAAGGCTTTGTGGGCGTTTTCCTATTTTCTTGCCTTAACTTCTATTTCATTAGCTAAAATAGTTACATGTAGCTATATTTACGTTATGTAATTAATTTGATTAGATTTGGGCCACTCGAAGTTGGATACTCGTGGCAAGAGCGTGGTTTCAGATTGATTTGAGCTTGTTTCGAGGTAAGTGGCTTGCCTAACTTTTTGTGGGGGAACTTCCCCTTAGGATGTTGGTACTGTTTGATATATGAGCACTGTGTACGTGAGGTGACATGTACGTATATGGGTTATTTGTTGTAAAACTATATTTTTCACTAAATCATACATGTTTTTTCCTTGTTTGAACTACACTAGTATATCTAACTATCCTGTTTAAATAAGAAGAGCAAGCATACGTGTTTTGACTGTCTATTTGAACTCCGTGCAGCATGTTTAATGAAATTTCCTGTTTTTTTTATAATTTGAACTTAGTCTAAACTATAGATTTTCTTGCTGTAACTGTTGTGTTTATTAGTTGTACTACATATTTATATTGGGACTACGAAATATTATTCCGGGAGATCCCCTTACTGTATATTTACTTTGAGACTACGAAACGTTATTCCGGGAGATCCCTCTGTACTGCATATTTACTTTGGGAATATAGAACATTATTGCGGGAGATCCCTCTGCACTGCATATTTACTTTGGGACTATAGAACGGTATTCCTGGAGATCCCACTGTATTGCATATTTACTTTGGGACTTCGGAGTTTTATTCCGGGAGATCCCCCAGCACTCATATTTACTTTTGGGACTACGTAACGGTATTCTGAGAGATCCCCCTTCACATTTATGGTTGGGACTACGGGACGGTATCCGGGGAGATCCCCTGTTGTTATTACTGTGTTTTGAGCTGAGGGCTTTTCTTTGACTTCTATTCCTGTAAATTTTCATATTTATTTTAATGTAATATATATCTTTCTTTCTTATTTTATTATATTTATACCGGTAGGGCCCTGACCTGACCTTGTCACTACTCGACCGAGGTTACGCTTGGCACTTACTGGGTACCATTGTGGTGTACTCACGCTCTTCCTGCACATGTTTTTCGTGTGTAGATCCAGGTACCTCTCGACTGCCTCAGTATTAGTGCAGTAGCAGCAGCCACTGGAGACTTTGGGTATATCTGCACGCGTTCACAGATCCTTGGAGTCCCCTCTATCTTTTACTTTGTTTTCCCTCCTGTACTTCTTAAACTCCTTGTATAGCAGACTGTAGATAGATTTCGTAGAGCTTGTGACTCATGGTTCCGGGTTTTGGGAAATGTTGTGCATAAATTGCCAAATTGGTTTAACTTGTATATTCCAAGCGACATTTTACTTTATATAGCCATTCTTGATGCGTAGTTGTTCCTTTATATTCCTTATTTTTGGTTATTTCAATGTTAATAGGCTTACCTAGTCGTAGCGACTAGGTGCCATCACGACGTCTTTCAGAGGGGGAAAAAGGGGGTGTGACAAGTTGGTATCAGAGCTTTAGGTTTATACGCATTGTAAGAAATAGGATGGCTTATTAGAGTTTCGCGGAGCGGTGGCGGAGACATCTGTACTTATCTTCAGGAGGCTATACAACTGTTAAGAAACAATCATACTTCTTTGATTTCCTTGTCGTGCGAGTTATTGACATCAAATTCTAATACTTTCTATTTTATTCTTCTCCAGATGGTGAGGACCCGCACCGGGAGACCTGATGATTAGGCACCCAAGCCCCCTGCCAGAGTCGCCAGAGGTTGGGTCGGGGTAGAGGAAGACCAGGCGGTGCAGATCGAGCACCGGCACGAGCTGCAACAGAGTAGCCCTCAGCCACTCCAGCTGGAAGGCCGACCCCGGAGGTTCCTATTGCTGCTCCAGCGCTCCAGGAGACTTTCGCTCAGTTCATGACAATGTTCAACATTTTAGCTCAGGCTGTATTGAGTCCGATAGCTCCTGCCACATCTCAGGTAAGGGGAGGGGCACCGACTCCCGCAACCCATACTCCTAAGGAGAGGGTCCAGGTTTATCAGGCCCCAGAGTATATTCCACTCGAACGCGTACACCAAAAACCTGGGGTCCCCGTCTGCCTTACTCCTATTCGCGGACGCGAGAACTCGAGCGCGCCCGTGATGCATACTCCACTCAAACCTTCGTGTTCGCAGCCTTCTTTTCACGAATGCGAAGAACAAAAATCCTCAGCTCTCAATAACCCTCCGTGAACGCGATAGCCTTCTCACGAACGCGAAGAAGGATTTCTCTACAAAAGAACACCAGCAAATCTGCCAACTTCTAAAGCTAAGATATGATCTGTAATCACCGACACTCACCTGAGGCCCTCGGGACATCAACCAAACATACTAACACATCCCATAACATCATTTAAACTTAGTCGAACCTTCGAATCACTCAAAGTAAAATCAAAACACCAAATTAACCCCAAATTCAAGCCTAAGGATTTCTAAACTTCCAAAATTCTCCAACAATACCGAAACCAACCAATCAACGTCCGAATTACCTAAAATTTTGCACACACATCAAAAATGACAGTAGGAACCTATTTCAACTTTTAGAATTTCATTTCGACCCCGATATCAAATTTTTCACTACCGACTGGAAATCGCCAAAAATCCAATTTTGCCATTTCAAGCCTAATTCTACCACGGACCTCAGAATAACATTTCGAACCCACTCCTAAGTCCACAAAAACCCAATTTGGAGATTGTTTATCCATAAGACAGCTTTCGGTTGACTTTTCCAACTAAATAACCAACTTAAGAGTCTAAGTGTCCCATTTCTCTCCAAAATTACTCCGAACCCGAGCCAACCGACCCGACACCACATAATAAGACTGAACCGCATATAATGAAGCAGAAATGGGGAAATAGGGCTGAAACTCTTGAAACAACCGATCGGGTAATTACACTTTCACCATTTACAGATAAGGGGAGCAGCATATCAGTGGTGGCGTGCCTATGAGCTGAGTAGTCCGGACGATGTAGCTTCACTCACTTGGATTCCGTTCTCAGATATGTTTTTGCGTGAGTATGTCCCTTAGAGCCCCAGGGATGCTTGGCGCATAGAGTTTGAGCAGTTGAAGGGTTCTTTGATTGTGTTGTAGTATGCAGTCCGCTTCAGTGAGTTGGCTTGACATGCACCGACTTTGGTTGCTACAGTCAGAGAGAGAGTTTGTCACTGCATTGAGGTGATCAAACCCAGTATTCGGACCAGTATGTACAGCGAGTTAGAGATAGATATCACTTATCAATAGGTCATGAGTATTGCCAGGAGAGTTGAGGGAATGCTTTCCCTTGACAGAGAGGAGAGAGACTCCAAGAGTTCTCGAGAGACTGGTCATTATTCAGGAGCTCGTGCGCCAGCCGCACGCCATGATAGGGGTTTTGTCAGTCACCCTATTCATTGATCTTTTCCAGTAGTCAGCGGTGTCCCAGCTCCTTCTAGGCCTCAGGAGCCTTATTATGCACCGCCAGTATATAGTGTGCCTCCTGCTCAAGGTGCTATTAACGGCCCGTCCAGCAGACGTGGCCCGAGACAGCCACAACCACCGCATCATTCGAGGGGTTATTTTAAGCGTGATGATACCTGTCATATGGCGAGGGACTGCCCCATATTTAGGAGGGGTGCACCTCCGCAGACTTCTCAGCTTCCATGTGCTCCACTGGGTCCTCCGGCCATTCTTACAGCCCCAACTGGCTCCCTACCTACTCAGGAAGCTCAAGGTGCAGGTTGTGGAGGTTGAGGTTGCCCTAAAGGGGGAGGTCAGGCCAGGTATTATTCCCTTCCAGCCCGTTCAGAGGCAGTTGCTTCAGATTCTGTCATAACAGGTATTAACCCCATCTATCTTAGAGATGCATCGGTATTATTTGACCCATGCTCTACGTATTCATATGTGTCTTCTTATTTTGCTCCACATTTGGGGGTATCTCAGGATTTTTCGAGTTCCCTTGGTTATGTATCTACTCCTGTGGGAGATCTCTTGTTGTGGACCATGTATATCGGTCGTGTTTGATTGCTCTTAATGGTTTTGAGACTAGGGCCGATTTATTATTGCTCAGTGTGGTAGATTTTGATATCTTGGGTATGCACTTGTTTATGCCCATTATGTTATTCTTGATTGTCATGCTAGGACCGTGACGCTAGCTATGTCAGGCTTACCGCTATTAGAGTGGAGAGGTGCCTTAGAGTATACTCCCCACAGGGTCATTTCATTTCATAAGGCTTAGCGAATGGTTAAGAAGGGATGTGATGCGTATTTGGCCTATGTGGGAGATGTCAGTATTGATACCTCTACATTTGAGTCAGTTCCAGTAGTTAGGTACTTCCCCGATGTGTTTCCAGCTGATCTTCCGGGCATGCCGCCCGATAGAGATATTGATTTTGGCAATGATTTGCTGACGGGCACTCAACCCATATCAATTCCTCCTTACCATATGGCTCCTGCTGATTTGAAGGAGCAGTTGCTGGAGTTGCTTGAGATAGGCTTCATTAGGCTAGTGTATCACCTTGGGGTGCTCCGGTATTGATTATCGCCAGCTGAACAAGGTTACAGTGAAGAACAAGTATCCTTTGCCTCGCATCGATGATTTATTTGATCAGTTACAGGGTGCCAGGAAGTTTTCCAAGATTGACTTGCGTTCTGGCTATCATCAACTGAAGATTCGGGAGTCGGATACCCCGAAGACTACTTTCAGGACCAGATATGGTCATTATGAGTTCCTTGTCATGTATTTTGGGTTGACCAATGCCCATCAGCCTTTATGCATTTGATGCACAATGTGTTCCGGCCTTATCTTTACTTCTTCATCATTGTGTTTATTCACGACATTCTGTTGTATTCCGGGTCTCGAGAAGATCATGAGCAGCACCTGAGGACCGTACTTCAGACTTTGAGGGCCGGAAGATCATGAGGAGAAGCGGCATTGTGGTGCGAAAGGAGGTCTGCAGATGCGTAGATTGCTGGGCAGAAAAGAGGCAGAATCGAGGGTTGAGGTCCATATTCACAGTTTGATTTTTGAGCTCGGGAGAAGGCGCTTTCTTGAGGGATTTTTAGTGAGAGCTTTGGGGTAACGATTCCTAACTTCTTTTTAGTTGTATTTAATTAATCTATAGTCGTTTTCTCCATTTAATTTCGGATTTGGATTGAAAAACTGGGAAAATGGGGGTAAAGTTCCCCAATCGAATTTATGAGTTTGAGTGGGATTTAGACATCGGATTTAGATAATTTTTGGACGAGTGATCTCGTAAGTGAATGGGTGTTCATAATTGATAACTTTTACCTGATTCCGAGACGTGAGTCCGGGGTGGCTTTTTGGGTGTTTTCCCTTTTTCTTGCCTTAGCTTCGATTTCATTAGATAAAATAGTTACTTGTAGATATATTTACGTTATGTAATTAATTTGATTAGATTCGGGCACCTTAGAGTTGGATAGTCGTGGCAAGAGCGTGGTTTCAGATTGATTTGAGCTTGGTTCGAGATAAGTGGCTTGTCTAACCATGTGTGGGGAAACTTCCCCTTAGGATGTTGGTACTGTTTGATATATGAGTGTCGTGTGCGTGGGTGACGAGTACGTATATGGGCTATTTGTTGTAAAACACCATTTTCACTAAATCATACATGTTTTCTCCTTGTTTGAACTACACTAGCATATCTAACTATTCTGTTTATATTAGAAGAGCATGCCTACGTGTTTTGACTGTCTATTTGAACTCCGTGCAACATGTTTATTAATTTTTTTTTCTTTTATTTTGAACTTAGTGTAAACTGTAGATTTTCTTGTTGTAACTTTTATGTATATTGTATGTACTGTATATTACTTTGGGACTATAGAACGTTATTCTGGGGGATCCCCATGTACTGCATATTTACTTTGGGACTACAGAATGTTATTCCGGGAGATCCCCCTGCACTGCATTTTTACTCTGGGACTACGAAACGGTATTCCAGGAGATCCCCCTATACTGTATATTTACTTTGGGACTGCCGAACGTTATTCTGGGAGATCCCCCAACATTGCATATTTACTTTCGGGACTACAGAACGGTATTCCGGGGGATCCCCCTGCATATTAACGTTTGGGACTACGGGACGGTATCCCGGGAGATCCCCTGTTGTTATTACTGTGTTCAGAGCTGAGGGATTTTCTTTGACTTTTTTTTTTTATTTAAATTTACATATTTAATTTACTATAATATATTTCTTTCTGTCTTATTTCAGTATATTTATACCGGTAGGGCCCTGACATAACCTCGTCACTACTCGACCGAGGTTAGGCTTGGCACATACTGGGTACCATTGTTGTGTACTCACGCCCTTTCTGCACATGTTTTTCGTGTGCGGATACATGTACCTCTCGACTTCCTCAATATTAGTGGAGCAGCAATAGCCACCGGAGACATCAAGGTATATCTGCATGCGTCTACAGATCCTCGGTCCCCTCTGTCTTTTACTTTGTTTCCCCTCATGTACTTCTTAAATTCCTTGTACAGAAGACTGTAGATAGATTTCAGAGAGCTTGTGACTCATGGTTCCGGATTTTGGAAAGTGGTGTGCATAAAATGGCAAATTGGTTTTACTTGTATATGTCGAATGACATTTTACTTTTATATAGCATTTCTTGATGCGTAGTTGTTCCTTTGTATTCCTTATTTTCGGTTATTTCAATGTTCATAGACTTACCTAGTCGTAGCGACTATGTGACGTCACGATGTCTTCCGGAGAAGGAAAAATGGGTTGTGACATCTATTTTTTTTTCATATAACCTATTCGCTATTTATAAAACTCAATATGCAAGTGTTTTTAAGAAGTTTGATTGATAAGTTAAACTTTTGACTATTCTTGAAATTTGATTCAGTAAATATTTTTACAATATGTTTTAGATAGGATTTATTATTAGGTTTACAAATAGTATTTATTTCGCTATTCATAAAATAAATTTGTAAGTGAAATTGAAAGCTTGATCTATAAGGTATATTTTCACTTGCTTGGATTTTTAATGACACTGTACCTCCTTCATCTTTATTTATAACTAAAATAATTTATAATAAAATATTTATATAATTTTTAAAAATCTTATACTAATTGAGATAGGTACATGCTCAATGCGCGTACTCTTACACAATTGGGTGTAGTTACAATACAAAAAATAATAATACTTATGTAGTAACTGAGAATCGGATCGTTATCTACACACATTGCATTAATTTTTAGATATTATCAAAGGTCTATGTTTGCTAGTAATTATTTTTTTTTTCTAGAATTTCTCCAAAATACAAAATCAATTGCACTTATTTATCTATATTTATATCTATATCTATATTGTCTATACTACATTAAAATCACGAAAGCCTTTAACGAAATCTCACCTTTTTTATCCTTTAAATATATATTTCACACTAGACAAAATAGTCATTTTACTAATTTTCATTTATTTAAAATAGTCCAACCATACTAAAATTACTCAAATCCGATACCAAAATCTCGCTCAAATTCCCAAATTCGGCATATGAAGTTTTCTCTAGTTCCAAAAATTTTCAAACCAAATCACTAATTAAATGATAAAATCAAGAATATATTCATGTAATTTAATCAAATTCGAGTTAGAATCACTTACTTCAATCAATTCCTTGAAAACCCCACGAATAATCTCCACAAACCGAGCTCTTTAGGTCCACAAATGAAAAATGAGATTAAAGCCTCATTTATATGGTACCACATCTGATCTCCCAAAGTGCTGACCGCACATTTTTTGTGTAGCCCGCATTTCCACGTTCCGCGGAGAGATTCAAATTGTATGGCCGCACTTCAACAACAACTGCACCACCAAGTTTTGGTTAATTGATCATAACGTTTTTAAATATGTCCAAATGAACAACGTTTTGATTTTCTAGAAACTAGATTCAAAGGGCTACAACTTTCATTTTTGGATCATCTCCAAATTCTTTATAGATTAAAAGATATAAGCTTCTGAAGTCAGAGCATCAAACCTACGGATTTTCCCCTACGGTCCGACATTTCCCACTGCCTCCGAACTCAGGCTGTTTGCGACCGCACATGAGGCTTTGCCTTAGCACTCGAAAATGTGCATCCGCACTTCAACTACTACAGAACTATCATCAATGTGCTGAAATGCCCAAACTTGTTCAAAAATCACCGGAAACACACCCGAGGTACCCTGGACCCAATTCCAACATACCAACAAGTCCTAAAACACGATACAAACTTAGTCGAGCCATCAAATAACATAGAAAATCATCAGAAAAAAGAATCGAAACCCCAATTCAAGGCTATGCACTATGAACTTCCACATTCCGGAACCAACGAAGTTTCATACCATAACAACTCCGATTGACACAAAATTCTGCACACAATTCATAAATGACATTACGGACCTATACCAACTTTAAAAATCGGGATATGGCCCTGATATCAATAAAGTCAACTCATGGTCAAACTTCCTAAAAATCTTGCATTTCCAACATTCGCCAAATCGTGCTAAAAAGACCTACAGAGCTCCAAGTCAACATCAAGACACGCTCCTACGAACATAATCACCATACGGAGTTATTTTACACAAGTCAAACTATGGTTAACTCCTACGACTTAACTTACAACTTAGGGACTATGTGTCTCATATCACTCCGAAATTCTTCTGAACCCGACGCCAAGCACCTCAGCAAGTCACGTAACCACAATATAACATAGAGGAAGCATAAATTAGGGGATCGGGGCTAAAATACTCAAAATGATCGTCTGGGTCGTTACATTCTCCCATCTTAAAACAAACGTTCATCATCGAGCGAGTATAGAGACATACCTTAAGTGGTGAAAAGATGACGATAACAGCTACACATGTCATGCTCGGTCTCCCAAGTCTCCTTATCGACTGGCTAACCCTTCCACTGAAACTTACTGAAGCAATGTTCTTAGACCTCAACTTTTGAACATGCCTTCCAAGATGTCCACCGGCTCCTCAACATAAGATAAATCCTTCTCCAACTAGACTGAGTTGAAATCCAACACAAGAGATGGATCGCCATGATACTTTTGGAGCATAGAAATATGGAATACTGGATGAACTGCAGCTAGACTAGGTGGTAGTGCATGTCTGTAAACAACCTCTCCAACCCTCTCAAGAATCTCAAAATGTGTATACCTAAGGCTCAACTTTCCATTATTCCCGAACCTCATAACACCCTTCATGGACGAAACCTGGAGCAAGACTGCTCTCCAAACATGAATGCAACTTTGCAAACCTTCCGATCCATATAACTCTTCTATCTAGATTGGGCAGTACAAAGTTGATCCTGAATCAATTTAACCTTTTCCAAAGCATCATGAACCAAATCTGTACCCAATATCCTAGCCTAACCTAGCTCGAACCAACCCACTGGAGACCGGCACTGCCTACCATACAAAGTCTCATACGGGGCCATCTTGATGCTCAACTAATAAGTGTTGTTGTAGGTAAACTCCACAAGTGGCAAGAACTGTTCTCAAGAACCCCCAAACTCCATCACACACGCACGAAGCATATCCTCCAATATCTGAATAGTGCACTCGAATTGACCGTCCGTCTAAGGATGAAATGTTGTACTCAACTCACCCGCGTACCTAAATTATGTATAATGGTCGTCCATGAACGCGATGTAAACAACGTACCCTGGTCAGAGATGATAGATACCGGCACGCCATGAAGCTCGATAATCTTAAAAATATAAACCTGAGCCAGCTGCTCTGAAGAATAAGTAGTCACAACTGGAATAAAATTAGCTGACTTGGTCAATCTATCCACAATCACCCAAACTGTATCGAACATCCCCTTAAGTCCGTGGGAGCCCAACAACAAAATCCATAGTAATCTGCTCGCATTTTCCACTCTGGGATTTCTAACTTCTGAAACAACCCACCAGGCCGATGATGTTATTACTTCACCTGGTGACAGTTTAGTCACCGAGCTACATATTCCACTATGTCCTTCTTCATCCGCTTCCACCAATGGTGCTGCCTGAAGTCCTGATACATCATGGCAACACCTAGATGAACTGTGAGCCTCTTGGAGAATCAACTCACGCAAGCCATCTAGACGAGGTCGTGGACATGATAGTTCTTCTAATACACCTTCAGCTGTCTAGACATTTAAGCACTCACCAAACTGTCCGGCATCAACACCACACCAAGAATAATATACGATGCATCACAATACACAATATAAGACCCCAAACCTGAAGGCAACACCAACACTTGGATTGTAGTCAAAGTTGTCTTGAGCTTTTGAAAGCTCTCCTCACACTCCTTAGTCCACCGAAGTGGAACACCCTTCTGTGTCAATCTAGTCCTAGGCCCTGCAATGTACAAGAAACCCTCTATAAATTGACGGTAATACCCCGCCAAACCAAGAAAACTCTGGATCTCCATAGTTGAGGACGATATAGGCCAACTTTACACTACCAAAATCTTCTTTCGGATCTACCTTTATCCCCTCACTCGACACTACATGACAAAAAAATGCCACTGAATCAAACCAGAATTCTCACTTTGAAAATATTGAATATAACTTCTTTTTCTCTCAAGGTTTGAAGCACAGTCCTTAGGTGCTGCTCACGATCCTCCCTGCTCCGGGAGTACACCAGAAAGTCGTCAGTAAACACAACGACGAATGAGTCAAGATATACACTGAAATACACTCGGGAATACATCTGGATAATCCCTTACTACCGGAACCGACTTGAAGGTCCGAGTATCTACACTGACATCTCTCACATATGATAGATACGCATCACACCCCTTATCAACCATCTGCTGAGCATTTAGGAATGAGACACCCCTACGAGGAACATAATATATTGTACCTCTCCACTATAACCGTGGTAAACCCAGCATAGCCAATATCACAGTCTTGGTGTGACAATCAAGAATAGCATAATAGGGTGACAACCAATCTATGCCATAAAATAACATAAAAAATCTACCATACTGAGCAATAATAAATTGGCTCTATTCTCAATACCACTAAGAACAATCAAGCACAACCGATACACACGTTAAAAAATGAGGGAATCTCCCATAGGCGCGGACACATAAATGGGAGAACTCAATGAATAGCGGGTTACACCCAAATATGGAGCAAAGTAAGATGACACATAGGAATAAGTGGAGCCTCGATCAAATAAGACTGATGCATCTCCATGGCAGACCAGGACAATATATGTGATGACTGAGTCGAATGCAACGGCCTCCGTCCTAGCAGGAAGAGCATAACATCGGTCCTGGCCTCCCCCTCTAGGGCGACCTATACATGCCCGACCTCCACCTCTAGCTGGTCGAGCAGGTGGAGTGGAAATTGGTGCAGTGACCATGGACGGAGATGCCTAAGGACCAGGTGGAATACGCGGAGCCTGAGTAGTCGGTGGAAGTGTACCCCAAAAGAGTCTAGGAAGTTTATCCTAAATGTCATGTAGCCTCACGAATATAGGTATGAACGTCATCATACCAATTCGCAGGACTCTACTAGACACTTGCTCATGACTCATAGAACCTGTAAACCTAGAGCCTTGATACCAACTTGTCAGGACCCAAAAAGCACTAGTCGTGATGGCACCTAACTCAACTCGCTAGGTAAGACGATTAACAGAGAATACAAGCCAAATAAAATTATAGGAAAATAATGAAAAATTATCTAAGCTTTTACAAATTTCCCAAGAACTGGTAGTACAAATCATGAGCTTTTAATACTAATAATTTACAAGCTAATACAAATAATTACACGATCTGTTGAAAACTACCTAAATAGATTAATAAAATCTAATGCTACCAAGGACGAGTGGCGGCTCTATCTGGAATGCACGAACATCTTCAGGGTCAGCTCCCAACTTCAGCAACAGCTTCGCTCCAAAAGTCTGTACACAATGTGCAGAAGTACAGTACGAGTACGACCGACCCCATGTACTTTGTAAGCATTTTGTCTAACATCGTCGAAGTAGTGACGATGCTTTTTTTTAAGTAAAAATAAGATCACTAATAAAAGTCTGTATCAAAATCTAGCAATAGAATTATACCATATTATAAAAAGATAGAGTAGACGAAAAGAATGTACAAAACAATAATAGAGTACTAAAAGCAATCACAATTCAACAAGTTCCAATATCTCACCCAATCCTTCCCTTAGAGCGAAAAATAGTAAAAAACAATAATCATCTCAAAACTTTCATAGTGTGCGAAATATACTCAAGACATCAAATCCAACGGCAATGCAACACCCCTCGTGCATTTATCTCATCTTACCCATTATACGTAAAACGATACCAACCGAGTTGCAGAAATGCCGATAACAGAAATGTCAAATTAGGAAATACGCAAGTAGCAATAATGAACGAGAATATACGTAACCACATCAGTAACATACTAGGAAGAAAGCATAGAGGTAATGACAACAATTAGGAAAAATGAATGTAACTTCAGCTAACTAGCATGGTGAAGACATGAAGATAGGTATGACAAATGAGGAAGATGACACATGATCTTTATAAGTTAACAAGTAGAGACATGAATGACTAACATGGAGATGACCTATACTTAAGTGGAAAAAAAAAATGACATGGATGCAATCATAACAGCGGGAAGTAGGCAAAATATTTGTAAGTTAAGCAAGTAGAAGGCACGGGTACACGACAACCATTGAGATATAGGATAAAGAAAAAACAGTGACGACAAATCACATAAGAACCTTAAATACGACAATAAAAACTCCAGTTAAAGACATGAAGATATCTGCAAGAAAAGGATATCATAACATAATGCATGTCCCTCATCCTCATTTGCACGGAAACACCCTTCGTGCCATGAACTCAAAATAACGTGAAAGAATAATAATATAAATGCAATGGCACGACATCACCCTTCGTGATTTTACTCACATAACGTGGCACGACATCTCCCTTCGTGCTTTTACTCACAAATGATATGACACGGCATCACCCTTTATTCTTTTACTCGCAATGATATGGCACGACATCACCCTTCGTGATTTTAATCTCAATAATATGCCACGACATCACCCGTTGTGCTTTACACTCTCCACACATGATAATGTATATACAATATCATGTCATCACCCTTCATGCTTTATAGTCTTCCTTACTAAGCATGTGTATAACAATGACAACAAGGCAAGGAACATAAATAACATTAAGGAGAGTGTTTAAACAAATATTTCAAATGAATCCCAATCACAACTTTCCAAGCCAACAATGGTTAAATTAACTCGCAAGAACCTCATTATTCAAGTACTTCCACAAATCTCATGAATACTTTACAACACAAGTATAGAATCTAGTATCCCAAGAATATCAGTCCTAGGAATGTATTAATGATTACGCATAGTAATGACCGAATTAAACACATCAATGTATTCTAAGAATTCCATCAAGCAAGTTATAATAGGCTAAGTCTTAGTTTGTAACATTTAATACTATGTTCTTAGTATCTAGGAGTCAATTAAGGCATGAAGAAAGAATGTCACATGAACCTACAAGACACAATTCAAACATAGTTTACCCTCGAGCATGGTTAACCCTGGAACATGCATATATGCTCGTCACCTCATATGTGTATCACCCCCCCCCCCCATGTATTAAACATTGTCAAATAGGTGGAAAAATTCCCTCAATAAAGTTAGGCAAGACACTTACCTCAATTCACCTAATTCAATAGTCTATTTAGCCTCTCCTTTACACAATTCACCTCCACTCGGCTCAATCTAGTAAAAAATGACTTAAATACATCACACAATTCAAGACAAAAAAATTTCAATTAATAAAGTTGTGATTTATATTCAATTTCTGAAAAGTCAACAAAAGTCAACACCCTGGACCGCACGGTCAAAATCCCGGGTCCCAAGGGTAGGTCTAGACTATCCATAGCCTCACGAGTTCAAATACATATTTTGTTTCCAAATTCGACTCTCAAATCCAAAATTTTCATTTTTCAAAGTTTTGACAAATTCCCCAAATTTTTCCCTAGATTCTCATGAGTTTGATGTTAAATCTTATATAAAATCATGAAATATAGTTGAGAATTGATTAAAGGTACTTACCCAATGATTTGTCAGGAAAACCCCTTCACAAAATCTCCTCCCACTGAAGCTAGAGTTAAAAATATATCAAAATGAAGCTAAGTCTCAGAGTTCTCATCATTTAGCAGGCTGCAAATGTCGCATTTGCGACGGGGGTTCGCAAATGCGACCTCCACAAATAAGAACAAAATATCGCAAATGTGAACTGCATATTTTCCTGTCAAGGTCGTATTTGCGACCCAAAACATCGCAAATGCGAAGATCAATAATTTGCAAAAACGGCAGGGTCTATCGCAAAAGCGACCAACCCCACACCGCAAATGCGAGGAGTTTCTTCGCAATTGCGAACCTCCCCGAGAAGCCAAACATTCGTAAATGTGATGGCTACTTTGCAATTGCGACTGTCACATTTGCGACAAAAATATCACAATGCGATCACACCAGTACCATCACTCAAAATCATTCTGAAACCAATCCGAAACTCACCCGAGCCCCCGAGGCCCCAAACTAAACACCCACACAAGTCTAATAACACACTACGAACTCGCTCGAGTGATCAAAACATCAAAATAACCTCCAGAATCACGAATCAGATGCCAAAACATATGAAGATCACGGTAAACATCAAAAACTTCTAGAATCGCAACTAAACGTCCGAACCATATCAAATCAACTCCAAATGGCACCAACTTTTGCAGGCAAGTTCTACATGACGAAACGAACCTACTCAAAGCTTCAACTCATGCATAACAACCTCGCAACGACAAATCGCACTTCAAGTCAAAATCAATGAGCTTTGGAACTACGACTTCTACAACTGATGCCGAAACCTATCAAAACACGTTCAATTGACCTCAAATTTTGCACACACATCAACTTTGACATTGTGGATCCACTCCAACTTCCGTAATCGGAATCAACCTCCATATAAAAAACTCCACTACCGGTCAAACTTCCCGAAAATCCAACTTCCGCCATTTCAAGACAAATTCAACTATGGACCTCCAAATTACAATCGAGACGGGCTCCTAAGTCCAAAATCATCCGACGGAGCTAACTGACCACGAAACTCCATTACAAGATCCAATGCTAAAAGGTCAACTTGGTCAACTCTTCCAACTCAAAGCTTAAATCTTGAAGTTCATTATTCCAAATCGATTCCGAATAACTTTAAGACTAACACCGATGATTTACGCAAGTCATAATACATCATGGAGATATACTTGAGCCCTCAAACTACGGAGAAAAATGCAAAATCACAAAACAACCAGCCGGGTCGTTACATGCTCCACCACTTAAACACATGTTCATCCTCGAGCGTGCCAAGAGTCGTTCCAAGAGTCGCATGCCCATCAATCAGGCACTCACAACAGGAATTGCTGGCCGCCTTTATATCCCAAAAATAAATCTAGTGCCGGTAGCAAACCTTGTATCGATTAGAGCCTCGTTCAAAACCGACATGCCCTCCGATCATGAATGAAACATGCATAACCTCTTAACCACTCATTTGATCAATAAGCCAAAAAACTTATTCGTCCGACCAGGGCCACCACCCAAATCCTGAGGAAAATATCACACTATTTCTCCAAATCTTCCTCATCTCAAAATGGCAGTGCAAATCGCAAGTCTAGAAACCTCATCTCAACCAATATAAGCAACCCCACTGACAAGTATCAACAATAACCATATGGATCCCCACACAACACGGCCCCGAACACCAATAGGTAATAATTCAGAAATGACAAATAATAGTAAGAGGGCTAAATAGGAGGACTACTAAACAAGTAAAGCAAGAAGGGAAATTTTAGCATTTTACTATGAACTATTGTCAACAAGGTGAAAGCAAAGCTACACAAAGTAATCATCAGGAGTTACATTTAATCATAGTACCGTTGCGGCGTGCAACTCGATCCCATCATATCAATCCACATAGGGTACCCATCGAGCCATAATACTCAGTCTCACTGATCACATGTGCGTCAGTATCATGCACATCGGAGTGCATAAAATATAACTGTGGGAAAATTATTAGGAATAAACAATACTGATAAGAACAAACACACCTATGAGCAATAAGCAAATCAACATCACGAAGGCCATCTCACCCATAGTGCCATGAGGCCTAAACTGAATTACAATATGCGTGTGAAGAACCATGTAACCCTCACAAACTGTTATAGCATAAGAAAGGAACACATAATAAAGACCAAGCCGCGAATAACATCTATTCTTCCCGACGATATATCTTTGGTAATAGCTGCACAGGAGCAAGCAAATCCGACCTGATGCAGAATACAAATCTTCATTAGGCCTACCAATAGGCCACCAAATCAACTCCAATCATCCTCGAACAAACAAATAGCCCTCAAAAAGTCCATAACGACATATTCATGACACACACTAACATCTTGATAGATTTGTCCATATTTCACAGTCCGCAACCACGCAATAATATGCTTCTAAGAGCTCCCAATCTCCAAATCCATAGAACACATGAATCACCTTACCTGTTTCCCAACTCCACCGCCCAAATGTCTAACACATCTCTCGAATACGATCATCCCACAAGGAATAATTAGATAATTCTTTCGTGCCACATAATAAAATCTAAATCTCAACAGTCGACTAATCAGGTGAGCACCGCAATATCAATGATGCATCCGAAAGTCAGAACACAATGCACCCTCTGAAGTGCACACCTTTCTCAGGAATCACCAGGTAGTAATAGGATCCATCTAGATATCTGAAACCGTCTGTGCTGTCTAAGAATTCATGACCTTTCCTTCAAACTGAACTGTGACCTTGCACATGCAAAACTCAATCCCGATCAGCTAGAAACCTTCGATTTGATCTCATCCAAGAGGAAATCCCAATATGAAACACGTTCCTCACACCACTAGAAAATATTCACCCCGAACCGTGATAGAAATCATTGAGAACCCCTTGGAATCCATTTCCACATAACCAAGCTATCAAAATTGAATCCCTCTAACTCAACTAAGCCATGCAGTTGCCCAAAACCCATGAGCATTTCCGCGAAACACCTATGGAGACCCACCACATCATAAGTACCCAAATAATCGATCATATCATTACCGTGTTGATCCAATTTAGTATTAAATTGCAATGTTTCCTCTGAGTTTCTTCAAATTACCCTTAAGTTGATACCAGTCCTTGCAAGAACACCATGGTCTTTACACCAAAGCTGGCCATAAGAGATTCTAGCATAAAAACCACACCACCTCAAGGCCCATAAGTTGTTGCATTCCCTCTTAGCACCACAACTGAAGAACCTACTCTAAAGAGACCTTTTTTGAATCAAAAGACATTTCATCCAGCTCTTAGACTTCCTATTAATGAAATGCATAATCCCCAATGACATAGAAATATAGCAAGTCCGGACACCATCCAACGTAAATCTTAAACTCTAGCCACAACTACTATGCCACCACTCAATCTTTCTAAGTCTGAACTCCTGAATAAGGCATGAGAATCAAATTCGTCCCGCAACTAAACTGCATAAAAAGCCTTCTGACACACTGATAATTTGGAACTACACGTCACATGAAGACAGAAATCGAGCACCCATCAGTCTTTTTTACACCTTAAGAAAACTCCTCTCTTCCTATTCAAGTCATCTGAACATAACCCGAAGTCACATCCTACTTATTATTTAGTCATCCAACCACTCGCTTGCCACGAGTTCTACTCATAGGGACACTACCGAACGTTTAGGTCCAAAAGCACGTGTTCACATAACCAAAATCCCCGTGATCAAGCTACGGTTAAAACTCGAGCTCAAGTCCTCCAGACAGACAGGTCATCAGCACATAAAAATCAGATCTCACACCTCATCCATGGGATCACAAGCCATTGATGCACAACCGATTCCTAGTGATCGGATGCGCATACGAATGGCTGGAAGGAATTCAAAGAGTTACGCTTCAAGCTGGATCAATGTCGCACGATAAGAAAACAAAGATGGTAAGTTTACCGTAAACGTCCTATAGCCTCACAAATATAGGTACGAACATCATCATACCAATTCACAAGACTCTACTAGACACTTGCTCATAACTCGTGGAACCTATGAACCTAGAGCCCTGATACCAAATTGTCACGACCCAAAAAATCACTAGTCATGATCGCACCTAACTCGACCTGCTAGGTAAGACGATTAACATACAATACAAGCCAAATGAAATTATAGAAATAATGAAGAATTATCTGAGCTTTTACAAATTTCCCAAGAACTAGTAGTACAAATCATGAGCTTCTAAGACTTAGAATTTACGAGCTGATACAAAATAGTTATACGATCTGTTGAAAACTACATAAAACAGAATAATAAAATCTAAAGCTACCAAGGACGAGTGGCAGCTATATCTAGAATGCACGAACATCTTCAAGCTCAGCTCCCAACTTCACCTACGACTTCACTCCAAAAGTCTACACACAAGGTGCAGAAGTGCAGTATCAGTATAACCGAACCCCATGTACTTTGTAAGTATTTTGTCTAACTTCATCGAAGTAGTGACGAGGCCTTTTTTTTAGTAAAGATAATATGACTAATAAAATTGTGTATGAAAATCTAGTAATAGAATTATACCACAGTATAATAGGATAGAGTATATGAAATGAATGTACAGAACAATAACAGAGTACTAGAAGAAATCACAATTGTACAGGTTCCACTATCTCACTCAATCCTTTCCTTAGAGAGAAAACCAATAAACCACATTAATCACCTCAAAACTTTCATAGTGTGAGAAATATACTCAAGACATCAAATCCAATGGCACGGCAAAACCATTCGTGCATTTATCTCGTCCGTACCCATTATACGTAAAACTGTACCAACCGAATGACATCAATGCCGATAACAAAAATGTCAAAGTAGGAAATACGCAAGTAGCAATTATGAACGAGAATGTACATAAGAACATCAATAACAAACTAGGAAGAAAGCATAGTGTTAATAACAACGATTAGGAAAAAGGAATGTAACTTTAACTAACTAGCATGGTGAAGGAATGAACATAGGCATGACAAATACAGAAGAGGACACATGATCTTTATAAGTTAAAAAGTAGAGATATGAATGACTAACATGGAAGAATACCTATACTTAAGTGCACCAAAACATATATGATATGGCTGCAATCATAAAAGCAGGTTTTAGGAATTATATTTGCAAATTAAGCAAGTACAAGGTATAGGGTAATACAACAACAATTGAGATAGAGGATAAAGACAAAACAGTGACGACAAATCACATAAGAAACAAAAATATGAAAATAACCACTCAAGGTAAAGACATGACGATATCTGCAAGAAAAGGATATAACAATATAATGCATGTCCCTAGTCCTCACTTGCACGGAAACACCCTTCGTGCATGAACTCGCAATAAGAAAGCATAATAATATAAATGCAATGGCACGGCATCACCCTTCGTGCTTTTACTCACATAACATGGCACGACATCACCCTTCGTGCTTTTACTCACAAATTATATGATACGACATCACCCTTTATGCTTTTACTCACAATGATATGGCACGACATCACCCTCTCATCCTTTTACTCTCAATAATATGGCACGATATCACCCATCGTTCTTCACACTCTCCTAACATCATAATGTATATACAATGGCAAGACATCACCCTTCGTGCTTTACACTCGCCCTTACCAAGCATGTGTATAACAATGACAACAAGGCAAGGAACATAAATAACATCAATGAGAGTGTTTAAATGGATATTGCAAATGAATCCCAATCACATCTTTCCAAGCCAACAATGGTTCAATAAACCCGCAAGGACATTATTATTCAAGTATTTCCACAAATCTCACTAATGACCTACAACACAAGTGTAGAATCTGGTATTTCAAGAATATCGGTCATAGCAATGTATTAATGATTACGCATAGTATGACCGAATTAAACACATCAATGTATTCTCATAATTCCATCAAATTTGATCAAGTTATAATAGGCTAAGTCTTAGTTTCTAACATTTAATACTATATTCTTAGTATCTAGGAGTCAAGTAAGGCATGAAGCTAGAAGGTAACTGTTACACCCCAAGTTTTCGTTGAAAGTACGCCATAAGTAAATTGGTGGAAGCTCGGAAAATTAGATGTTACATCCCATATTTTTATACGTTAACGTTTCGTCGTAAGTTAAACGATGTAAGTTCGAGAATGAGATTATTTTGACATTATAAGCATAATGTTATTTCAAAAAAGTGATGAGTAAATTCGTGAAGGTGAGAGGGTAAACAAATCGAAGAAAATAAATTGCGTCAAAGTTTGACATTTTGAGATAAAATCTGGTCCAAGCAACAATACACTATATTTATGGACTAGTTCCATACAAGGTACCATATGACCATGATTGCAAAGTGTATAAAGTGCATTAAAAGTGAGTAGTATTTTAAGTAATTTGAGATATTTCATAATTGTGTGGGAATTAATCCACGTGTAAGTAGCTAGAATGACTAACCACTACTTAGTAGGTGGACGTGGATACACCTAAAGAAAGGGTTCTCTTATGGTTAGCTAGCTGGAGGCTCGATGACACATTTGATCAAAAGTATAACTCATGTGTGATAAAAAAGTCCCACATAATAATGTCACTTTTGGAGACAAAACGAAACTATATCCTTTTCTCTACTACTACTAGAATATTAGTAGAACTTATTTTATTGAAAAGGGGATGACGCTAGAGAATTTCTTGAGCAGCAAAGAAAAATAATGATCTTAACCAAAGATTTCATACAAAATTATATTGCATAATAGCAATGGAATTTTTTGATTCTAAGGGAGTACTGTGCAATCTTTCTCAAGAATATCATACGGATTTTCCCCTACTTCGATCCGCCGTTACGTGGTGTCGCAATTGACTTGTGTTAGAGGGATTGTCAATAGAATTGGCTCGGGTATGTTAAGGTTAAGACCTTCCTTCATTTTGGCATGATCTCGTAACTACATGTGTTTGATAACGAGACATAAAGAGAAGTTCATACTCCCGAATTTATATACATTATCCTAGTCTCATAAGTTACACTATTTTCTCTTATCGAGACTTCTTATTTAGTTTACTTTTGTCTTCTTTTGGACAAGGGAACAAAGAGAGAGAGAGAGTGTGTGTGTGTGTGTGTATATATATATATATATACACACACACACACAATATTAAAATATTTTCACCACCATCGAGCTATGATCGATGGGCAGGCCCCTATTGGGTAACCTCTGATCAGATGGTAAGTTATATACCGAGTCAACTCTGGCCGAGCGCCTAGAAGAGATCGCAACATGGCTGAGATACAGAGTCTAGTATGGCCTAGATCCTACGAGCGATCCTACTATGATAGATTAGTTACACGTTCCGAGCCTTATAGGGTCGGGCGTCTATTTTTTTACTATATTGAGAGAGCTGAGTCAGTACCAGGAGGTAAGTATATCTCCAAATCATCTTTCATTCCCAATTACTTTGAGTTATTATATTAGCAGTTTCTTTCAGTTATTTTAGTGCCTTACGTCCTTGGTACATTATATGTACTAACGTCCCTTTTTCCCGGGTACGCTGCGTTTCATGCCCGCAGGTCCCGATAGACCGGTGGAGAGTCCTCTAAGTAGGCTATCAACTCAATGGAACATGTTGGTGCGCTCCATTTTCTCCGAAGTTGCTTGTTTGGTCTATATGATTTAAACATGTTTTGTTTGGTATGGCGGGGACTTGTCCCGACCTTATGATATGTATGTACTCGTAGAGGCTTGTAGACATTTGTCATGTATACATATACTTGTAAGGCCTTTTCGGACTATATTTTAAGTATATAATAGATCACATTGGCCTTATAGGCCCGTATGTCACAGGTATATGTTTCTATATAAGGTTGGGTTGTTCTATGTCGGGTATTCCCTCATGTTAACTATGGTTATCTCATGACGCCCCTTCTGGCCCATTTACCTATGACGATTTAATAAGAAAAATACATTATGTTGGTACTCGGTGAGTACGGTACTAGGTGCCCGTCGCGGCCCTATCGGTTTGGGTCGTGAAAAAAATGGTATCAGAGCAATTCTCTCCTAGGGAGCCTACAAGTCGTGTCTAGTAGAGTATTGCTTATGGGTGTGTTGTGCACCACACTTATAAGTAGGAGGCTACAGGTCATTTAGGATTGTCACTCTTTCTTCTTACTCTAGATAGTGTGATAGAGTGCAGTTGTAAGAACACCATTTCCTAAAATCTATCTCATTTATAATACGACGATATCTACATTAAGAAGGACGGTTGGTAAGAGATATAGCTGTGGAAGTGCTGAGTTGGAGGAACTCGAGTTTGCATCATTCCCATGATGGATAAATGTGAGGTCTTCTGCATAACATGTGTTTACTAAAACGTGTAAGCTTCTTGATAAGGAGCCTTATCGCAAGCATATCTATCCACCACTATGGTGAAAGACAATGAGAGATTCATGATATATATACAAACTTCAACAAGTAAAATAAGTAAGATGAAGAAGGATACAGGTAACTAGTTAGTGAAGATGATCATTATTTACAATTCAGGAAGAGAGAAAGAAGCATTTTGAGTTACCTTCAACAGTAACAAAGGTATGTAAAATCAGCCAGATCCATCTCAGTTATGCTCCATGAGAACCAACAGATATAGTTTAAGAGAAGGACAGGATGTCAGGATCCTTCTGGGGTTAAAGTAACACAAAATGTTTGATGGATTGTTAGCGTTAGCTGACATTTTCGAAGGATATTGCAAACATGCTAATAGATGGTACACTCTAAAACAGTATAGCTAGATATGAGTACTACAAAGATAGGCATTGGAAGCCTGGAAGGGATAAATATTACCTTAAGTGTGGCTCCCGTCCCTAGTAGAGAGAGAATATTAGGCGACCCAAAGAGCCATTGATTGAGAAAGGGGAGATAAAAGCAAAATAATAGCTTGTTAAGGTTTTCAGAATAAAGTGATAGACAGAAATGTTAGCGGATAATAAGAAGAAAGTTAATGAAGCGTTATGAGTAAGATGTGATACATGGATGACAACGGTAGATCAAAAAATAATAGTATTACAGAGTCTATAGTCAAGTGAAGGAAAAGATGAGAGGTGACATGCCTTGAGACAACAGAAGAGTATAGGCCATAAAGTCATATCCTCATTTCGAGAAATAAGTTTGTGACCCTAACGTGATTACCAAAAGGAAAAGTTAGACCCCAAAGTAATAGAAATCAGTATGGGCTAGTGAACAAGGTAAGCTAAACAGGAATTGGGGACAAAGTGATTTGATAATAGTCGGCATCATAAGAATTTCAGATTGCGTTCTGGCGATAAAAGAATGGACGACAGAAGAATAACCCTTAAAGGTAATCCAGGAAGACGCTTCCTAAAGCAATCAATGGGGAAAAAGTTAAGCTTAAGGGACTGTATGTGCCAGTTACACTAAGTGTCACCCTCACGAGTAAGGAAATTATTATCCTTGGTACAGAAGGATTACCACAAGGCAAGTAAGGGTCATCGATGATGTGAAAAGATGCCAAAGGCGAAGAGATAAAACATCTATACGTAGATCATCGTAACACTAAACCTTAGTACTCCTATAAATGGGGGGAATATAGAGTTAAGTGGCATTAAGTCAGAATTTATTGATCCTTGTAACTATGGAATGGTAAAGAGAGGATGCGATAAGAATGAGAAAAGGGAGGCGAGTGCACTTTCTCAAATCTTAAAAGATATGCTACGATTCCAGAACATTATGCAAATACGACGTTAAAGAAAGGAAGTAACGGTTCCTACCCGAGATATTATTGGTAGACAAGGAGCCAGTGCGGGACGTAAATCAAGACAAAGGAAATGACCCAATAAATGTTATGCCAAATATTGATACGAGAATGGGCAATTCAGTAGTTAATAGTTGATTCAAGAAGGGCATAGTTATGGATAAACAAGAGGATGCAGACAAATTAACAGATCGTGCAAGATAAATCTAGTAAAACCCAATATAGAGAATTCAACCTCGTAATTATAACATCGTGATCCTTGATAAATATTCAAATAGGAGTTGGGTTAGTTAAAGGTACCATATGAGTGTCACAGAAATAAAAAAGAGTGCCACTAGGAAGGCAATCAAAATATCAGTTCCGAAGCAACCCTACAAGCACAAGGGCGTGGAGATAAGCAACTACGGATTATTATCGACGAGGAAGGACATCAAAAATTTCGTCAAGTATACGATGTAATAAGCTCGCATCTTTACAAGATTCGGAGGGTCTTCCCTAAGTACTACAACTAAAGACTATCTCAGTAAATAAGGAAAAAGGCTCCAACCTAAACACAATGACCTAAAGAAGAAATGGTCTTGTAACATCAGTCTCATAACAACATTGTATGCACCCCATAAGAAAGTGGAACCTACTATGGCTTGTGAACGAGAAGTAAAATCAAAAGTAATACTCGAGATCATATGAGTTGCATGAAAATTCCGGCATGCATGGGAACTAAGATAAGATAAGTATGCACGCAACAATGGGGCAGAAGGACCAGGAAAAGTAATTGCTTACGTTTAAAGAAAGCTGAGATGGAACGAAAGGAATTATTCGATCAATGATCCAGAGTTAGCTATGTTATGAACTTACTTGTGATTTTGGAGTATTATCCATGCAACATATATATTTACATTCATACATCCGTAGAAGACTTCGACATAAGATAAAACAAAGAATTGAGCCCGAGGCATAGACAAAGGATTGAATTGTTAGAAGATTGTATCATGGATATTCCATAGCGCCTATGAAAGGAAAAAGTAATAACCAATACCATGACCCGCAGAACGGAAGATATCTTAAGCCTACATAAAGGCAGATCAGGAGGAAGAAGAAACTAAAGTGTTACATCAACGAAGTAAATCAAGAGTCTGATTATTCGACCCAGAAAATTATGCAAAATCATAACTGAGAACATGGTGGAATCACTCTTAATATTAGAGGTGCAAGAGATATAGTAACCATATTCTATAAAGGCTCTTTGATAAAGTAGTTAGAAGAGTACCAACCTCATAAGAAGTCAGTATGAAGCTCTCACCACATTGTGTATGCACCAGAAGTGCAAGTATTATAACAGAGCTTCAAGTTGTGGAGGTGAATTATACCTATGTGGAAGAGAGGTTATGAGAGAGATAGAAGACGTGATGTGCGATTTTAAGGTATGTAAAGTAAAGGTGAATAACGTACGATATACTCAGGTATAGAAAGTTGTGAATCATATATACTTTAGATAGAGGGCTAAAAGCGTTGGGATTCAATATCCAGGAATGATAGCGGCATCATTAGTGCCATATCTTCCAGCGTATGGTTTCTAGGTATCGAGAGGTCTAGTTAAGAGAGTAAAAGAAAGAGTTTGAGATGATGTGATGTCTCATTAGATTTTCCAGAATAACATAAGGAAATCTATGGGGAAAGAAAGTTGAAGGAACGTTGCAAGTAGTATACATAGATATGGGTAGGTCGCAAGCTAAAGTATGGTAGAACGACAAGGTTTTAAGAAGACAGGAGTAAGGATAAGAAAAGGAAAGTGAGAAGGTGAAAAAAATGGATAAGTTTCGGGATTAAGCCCGTGAAAACAAGATAGCTTATGATTTTTCTAAGTTATAGAAAGTTCATTATAGCCTGAATAAACTCAAAAGAGTCTAAGACTAATAGCATTTAGAAGAAATGAAATGATGCCCTGGTAGTGGAATGAGGGTGTAATTGTAATAAATAAAGGATGCTGTTTAGGCCTTCGGTTGAGTAACGATTTGAAGGTAAAAAAAAAGGATTTGGTGATTTGTACAAGAATAAAATACCCATGTAAGGTGAATCACATTGGGATGCTATGAAATACAGTTATGGAAGCATGGTATCACCCCTACGTGGATCAGTCGTATCACTTCATATGTTCCCCAATGATATGTGAGCCTTAGCGGCAGTGTTATAGAAAAGGTCAAGTTATCAATGCTAGGTTATAGATCAATATTGAGGTGAATCAACAATGGATGGATAAAAGTTACAAAGTATGAGATGAGATTAGGCCATTATTCTTAAGATGAACTGTAATGTAGAAGCATTAAAGGACTTAGACTTACACATATAGGACAAGCAACAAGAGTAACCTGGAGTTTGGTAGCAGGCCTTAGTAACGATAAATCAAAGTAAGAGTTATGGTATAGTATGACCTACGTAGATGCAATAAAATCATACGGATAGATAACCGGGTCTATGAAGTAAGATATAGCAAGTTCGACAAAGTACCGAGCAATGAACTTCAGTCACCTATAGAATCTCAAAGGGACCTCCTGTCAAGTTCTGTATATATTCCCAAAATGAGGCCTAGAGATTGGCTAAACGCTAAAGGGAAGAGTCGCATAGGTGCACATAGAAGGAAAAAGTCGTATATGCTGCATGATAAAAGGTAGCAACAGTTACAAAATGGGAAGAATTACGACCACAAACAGTGGTGTGAGAAAGAGGCCTAAAGGGGAAAATTCCTTGACCTTTCGAATTATTCACAGTACAGTTGCCTAAATGAGAATGAGAGTACTAAAGTATTCATAATACACAAGTTATGAAAATGATAAGTGCATCAGTCAACAATAGAGGACGAATATTCCAAAGGGGCGAATGATGTTACACCCCATTTTTTCGTAAGTGAAAGTTAGCCATAAGTAAATTGATTGAAGCTCAGAAAATGAGATGTTACATCCCACATTTTCATACGTTAAAGTTTCATCGTAAGTTAATCGACGAAAGATCGAGAATGAGATTATTTTGATATTATAAGCATTATGTTATTTCAAACAAGTGATGAGTAAATTCGAGAAGGTGAGAGGGTAAGCAAATCGAAGAAACTAAATTGCGTCGAAGTTTGACATTTTGAGATAAAATACGGTCCAAGCTACAATATATATATGACCATGATAGCAAGGTGTATACAATGTGTTAAAAGTGAGTAGTATCTTAAGTAATTTGAGATAATTCATAATTGTGTAGGTATTAATCCACGTGTAAGTAGCTAGAATGACTAATCACTACTTAGTAGGTGGATGTGGATACACCTAAAGAAGGGGTTCTCTTATGGTTAGCTAGATTGAAACTTGATAACACATTTGATCAAAAGTATAACTCATGTGTAATCCAAAAGTCCCACGTAATCATGTCACGTTTGGAGACGAAGTGAAACTATTTCCTTTTCTCTACAACTACTAGAGTATTAGTAGAACTCATGTAAATGAAAAGGGGATGATGCTTGAGAATTTCTTGAGCATCAAAGCAAAGTAAAAATCTTAAGCAAATATTTCATAAGAAATTATATTGAATAACAACAGGATTTTGCCATTCCAAGGGAGTACGGTGCAATCTTTCTCAAGAATACGGATTTTCCCCTACTTCGATTCGACAATACATGGTGCCGCAATTGACGTGTTTTAGAGGGATTGTCAAGAGAATTGGCTTAGGTATGTTAAGGTTAATCCCTTCCTTCATTTTGGCATGATCTCTTAACTACATGTATTTGGTAACGAGGAATAAAGAGAAGTTAATACTCCTAAATTTATATATATTAACCTAGTCTCATAAGTTACACATATTTTCCCTTATCGGGATTTCATATTCAATTTAGTTTTGTTTTATTTTAGACAATGGAGCAGAGAGTATATATGTATATAGTATTAAAGTATTTTCATCACCATCGAGCTATAATCGATGGACAAGTTCCTATTGGGAAACCTCAGATCAGATGGTAAGTTATATACCGAGTCTACTGTGGTCGAGCGCCTATGGGCGAGCCCAACATGGCCGAGATACAGAGCTAGTATGGTCGAGCGCCTGCGAGCGAGCCTACTACGGTAGAGCAGTTACACGTTCCGAGCCTTATAGGGCCAGACATCTATTTTATTTACTATATTGAGAGAGTTGAGTCAGTATCAGGAGGTAAGTATATCTCCAGATCATCTTTGACTCCCAGTTACTTTCTGTTATTATATTATCATTTCAGTTTCAGCTTTCAGTTATATTATTGCCTTACATACTCGGTACATTATTTGTACTAACATCCCTTTTGCCTAGGGACGCTTCGTTTCATGCCCGCAGGTCCTGATAGACAGGGTGAGAGTCCTCCAAGTAGGCTACCAGATCAGCGGAAGATGTTGGTGCACTCCATTTGCTCCAAAGTTTCTTTTTTGGACAATATGATTTAGACGTGTAATATTTGGTATGGCTGGGCCCTCTCCCGACATTATGATAAGTATGTACTCTTAGATGCTTGTAGCCATATGTCATGTATAGAGATAGTTGTATGTCCCTGTTGGCCTATATTTTAAGTATATAATAGATCACATTGACATTACAGGCTTGTGTCTCACATGTATGAGTTTCTATATCAGGTTGGTTCATTCTATGTCGGTATTCCCTCACGTTTACTATGATTATTTCATGCATCCCCCCTGGCCCACTTACCTATGATGATTTAATAATAAATATACGTTACGTTGGCACTCGGTTAAGTAAGGTACCCGGTGCCCGTCGCGGCCCATCGGTTAGGGTCATGACAGTCACGTAAACCTCCAAGATATAATTTACAACATAATTTACCCCGAGCATGGTTAACCATGGAACATGCATATATGCTTGTCACCTCAAATATGTATCACCCCCGTATGTAGCAAACAATGTCAAATAGTTTGAAAAGTTCCCAAAAAAAAGTTAGTCAAGACAATTACCTCAATTCGGCTAATTCAATACTCAATTTAGCTTTTCCTTCACACAATTTACCTCCGCTCGGCTCAATCTAGTCAAAGACGACTTAAACACATCACAAAATACAAGGGAAAACAATTTTGATTAATAAAGTCGTGGTTTTTTTTTAATTTCTAAAAAGTCAACAAAAATCAACGCCCGGGCCTGCGCGGTCAAAAACCCGGGTCCAAGGGTAGGTCTTGACTACCCATAGCCTCACGAGTTCAAATACGTATTTTTTTTTTCTAAATTTAAGTCCCATTCGACTCTCAAATCCCAAATTTTCATTTTTCAAAGTATTGAAAAAATCCACAAATATTTCCATAGATTCTCATGAGTTTGATGTAAAATCGTGAAATGTAGTTGAGAATTTATTATAGCTACTTACCCAATAATTTGGGATGAAAATCCCTTCACAAAATCGCCTCTCGTTGAAGAAATAGTTCAAAATATAGCAAAATGAAGCTAAGTCTCGGAATTCTCATCATTTAGCAGGCTGAAAATGTCGCATTTGCGATGGGGGTTCGAATATCGCAAATGTGAACTAGAGATTTTTCTGCCAAGGTCGCATTTGTGACCCAAAACTTTGCAAATTCCAAGATCAATAATTCATAAAAATTGAATGGCCCATCGCAACAATGAGAAACCCCGCATTGCATATGCGAGGGGTTTCTTCGCAAATGCGAACAGTAGCCCAACTTTCACAAATGTTATAGATGTTTCGAAGTTGCGACTATCACATTTGCGACAAAAACATCACCAAATGCAATGACACCAGTACGAACACTCAAAAATCATGAGACATCATTTAGAAACAAATATGAAACTCACTCGAGCCCCGAGGCTCCAAACCAAACACCCACACAAGTTTAAAAACATACCACGAACTCACTCGAGCAGTAAAAAAATCAAAATAACCTCTAGAATCACGAATCAGACCCCAAAACGCAGGAAGATCAAGGGAAACTTCAAGAACTTCTAGTATTGCAAGTAAACGTCTAAACCATATCAAATAAACTCCAAAAAGTGCCAAATTTTGCAATCAAGTTCTACATGACGAAACAAACCTACTCGAAGCTTCAACTCATGCATAACAACCTCATAATGATGAATCAAATCTCAAGTCAAAATCAATGAACTTTGGAACTTCGACTTCTACAAGTGATGCCGAAACCTATCGAAACACGTCAAATTGACCTCAAATGTTGCACACACATCACATCTGACATTACGGAACCACTCCAACTTCCGAAATTGGAATCTGACCCTGATTTTAAAAAGTCCACTCCCAGTCAAACTTCCCAAAAATCCAACTTCCGCCATTTGAAGAAAAATTCGGCTACGGACCTCCAAATTACAATCTGGACGCTCTCCTAAGTACAAAATAACTCAATGGAGCTAATGGAACCCATGATACTCCATTCCGAGTAACAATGCTTAAAGGTCAACTTGGTCGACTCTTCCGACTCAAATCTTAAATCTTGAAGTTCATTCTTCAAAATTGATTTCGGTTAACTTGAAAACCAACACGACAATTTACACAATGATAATACATCATGCGGACATACTCGATCCCTCAAACTTCTGAGGATAGTGAAAATTCTCAAAACGACTAGTCAGTTCGTTACACTAGCGATCCTCACCACATGCTGGTATGCGATGTCGATCTCCAACTCCCGGGCTATGCTAAATCTGATACCGGGGTTGAGCCCCTTGATAAATTGACAGAATCTCTCTCTAACGGTCGCAACCAAGGCTGGTGCATGCCTAGGAAAATCTGTGAACCGGGACAGCATACTCCAACACGATCATACAACCCTGGTGCATCTGCTCAAACTCTATGCGCCATGCATCTCTGAGACACTAGAGAACAAACTTACTCACCAATATATCTGAGAACTGAGTCCAACTATGTGAAGCTTCCTCGGCCAGACTACCCAACCCATATGCTCGCCACCACTTATAAGTCGTTCCCTTAAGCTGGAATGAGTGAAAGCAACCTTACTAGGCTCCACAATGCCTATAGTACAGAGGATACGATGACACTTCTTAAGAAAACCCTAGGAATCCTCTGAAGCCAAGATGTTGAAAGTAGGAAGGTGGTACTTCATGTACCTCTCGATCTTGAGTCGCTCCCCCTCAGTAGCTGCTGCCCTAGCCTGGGGTTGAACTGGGGTGACCGACTACACTGGTATGACCTGTAGGACCTGGTCAACCTAGACCCGCTGCTCTGGGATTCAGGCGGTAGGAGTTTTTGCTCCTCTTCCGGCTTGGGATGTGGTAGGAGCAAGTAGGATCAACCATTCCAAAGCTAAAGTGAATCACATGATCTGAAATGGGGTGAGGGTCTCCTAGAGTGTCGGGGTAGTAACAGGCGTCCCAAGTGCCTGCTCTCCAACTGGAGCTATTAGTGTCTCCTCTATAGCATCTCGTGCAAGTTCTTGGCCGCACCGTGTGGACGTCCTCAGCCTCTACCTCGGCCCGAGCCCTGACCTCTCGCGGCTATTGCACGGGGCGCGGGTGTCTAGTCATCCGATCCGGTTGTGCGTGATCTCACCATCTGTGACAGAATAGAAACACAAAAGTTTCGAATCCCGAAGTCAACAATTTTGGACGATAAGGAAACAAAGAAGTGAAGCTTGTCCTAATAGTTCTATAGCGACCCGAAGATTAGTACAAACATCGTCATACGAATCAGCGAGACATTACTAAACCTTTTTCTGACTCATAACACCTATGAACCTAGAGCTCTGATACCAACTTGTCAAGACCCCAAATTCCCTCCATAGGATGTCGTGATGGAACCTAGTCTCCAAGACTAATTAAGCCTAAAACATGTGGGAACATTAAATAAAAACATAGAGTTTAAAAACTCCAATAATATCATAAATATAATCAGTAAACTCAATACGTAAAACTCCCCAAAACCTGGTGAGATATAATTCACAAGATCTAAGTACAGTGAACAACCCCATACGTTATTGTTACACCCCATGTTTTTGTACATGAGAATACGCCGTAAGTCAATTGATGTAAGCTCAGAAATAAGATTATATTTGGAAGCATATAACGTAAGTTAATCATGTTACCTTAGAGTTCACAAATATTTATGATCATGAATAACGAGTACCGAGAGGGTTGGAAAGCTTAGAAACTAAACCAATTGAAGAAAATAAGTTTTGTCGAAAGTAGACGAGTTTGGAATGTTATAACATGTACTTTAGGGTGAGACTATGGTTCATTACATGATAATGAGTTTATGCTATGAGTTATGTTTGTCATATGATAGTCGTGTGATATGTTTTGAAGTCAAGCAAGTTGTGTAACAAAAGTTGGCAAAGGTCTTCACAAGTTACATTCATAAATTTGTTTAAACTTAGGTCAAATATATCTGAGCTTTTCTCCCAATATTCTTTGAATTACGGGATAATATACCTACCAACTTGAATATATATTAGTCTATTATTCAACACATGAAACCGTTCATAAATATGACACAGGAGTAGAGAGATATTTGCAGTTTCTCGAGACTGTGTAGACATCATAAGTGACAAGTAGGTGGGTCACTAAAGCTTTTTGAGCAATACATTTCGTTTGTTATATGATGTATTATTTGAAAATATTATATACCAAATTGAAGGTCTTGTAATTTAGTTTCCAACACTCTTAACCGTTCATTCATACGACATCCGGATAAAAAGATATAAGCGTCAGAAAATGGGTCAATGCTACGGTGCCAAGCTAGCACCTCTTTGACTTTTCCAATGTTGATATATATAAGTCTTAGGTCGACTTTCTCTTCATTTTGCAGTATAACACGACCATAGAACACCCATATACATATCCTTAATCTGTCTTCTAGGGTTCAAAGAAGGTTATCATCCCGGGCACGAAATCGAGAAGCGATAACATCAAAACGATCCCTACGACGTAAGTGTCATTATACCACCTCTCTTTTTTATTTGTAGTTAGAGTTTTGGAAGGTAATTCATAGTTAATAAACGTCTAAAATATGTATTTAAGTGTTTAAATATCAATCAAGGTTGATAAATGTGTTTTCTAATAGTTAGAACTCACGGGACGGTGATCGGAAGCCGTGAGTTCGAGTTATTTGACTTGTAGCGGATTGTTTGTGTGTTGTTTCGTGTTAGCCTCTTGTGCTAACGTTTTATGGAGTTTTGGAGGATAAAAGGTGTGGGAAAACAACACATAATGACGTAATGGTGGGAAAACAACACATAATGACCGATACACATGTTCAACAACGAGGGAATCTCCCAAAAGCGTGGACACATAAACAGGAGAAGTCAATAAATCACGGGTTACACACAAATATGGAGTAAGGTAATATGAAACATAAGAATAAGTGGAGCCTGGATCAAATAATATTGATGCATCTTTATGAAAGATGAGAACAGTACATACGATGACTGACTCGGATGCAACTGCCTCTGTCTTAGCGTGAATCTTATAATTTCTTTCTTGGCCTCCCCCTCTAGGGAGACCTGTACCTGCCCGACCTCTACCTCTAGCTGGCTTTGCAAGTGGAGTGGCAACTAGTGATGTGACCATGGACTGAGAAGCATGAGGACTCGGTGGAATACGTGGAGCCTGAGTAGTTTTTGGATGTGTACCCCTCTAGAGTCTGGGCAATCCCTCACTATATGACGAGTATCACCACACTTAAAAAAAGCTATCGGAGGACGTGGATGATGTCCCTGGCTCGGGTATGATCGGCTGGACCGACCACTGATAGCACCTCGTGCAAGAGGTGCACTAGGCAATGGTGGTGCATAATAGGGAGCCTGAGGCCTATGAGTGTCCGGAGGGCCACTGGAAGCTGGAAGTGCTGAATAGGTTGACTCACATAGCCTCTACCATGATGAGCTGCAATTGGGGCACGGGTACCACTATATGTGCCAGAATTTCGAGGCCTATTGGCCTCCCTCTCCTCTCTCTCCCGGGTTTACATACCCTCAAATCTCCTAGCGATCCCCACTACCTATTGGTATGCGATGTCCATCTCGAGCTCTCCGACCATTCTAAATCTGATACCAGGATTGAGCACCTTGATAAAATCGACGGACTCTCTCTCTAATAGTAGCAACCATGGCTGGTGCATGCCTAGATAAATAATTGAACCAGACCGCATACTCCAACACAGTATTATAACCCTGGTGCAACTACTCAAACTCTATGCGTCGTGCATCTCTGAGACTCACGAGAACAAACTCCCTCAAGAACATATCCGAGAATTGGGTCCAAGTAAGTAAATCTTCCTCAGCCAGACTACCCAACTCATATACTCGTTATCGCTGATAAGTCGCTCCCGTAAGCTAGAATATACTGAAAGCAACCCCTCTAGACCCCACAATACTCATAGTATGGAGGATACAGTGGTGCTCATCAAGAAAATCCTGGGCATTCTCTAAAGCCAAATTACTGAAAGTAGGAGGGTGGTAATTCTTGTACCTCTTGAGCCTGAGTTGCTCTCCCTCAGTAGATGTTGCTCTACCCTCGGGTTGAACTAGGGAGATCAGATGTAGTTGTACGACCTTTATGACCTTGTCATCCTGGACCTGCAGCTCATTCTCTGGCCTGAGATGTGGCAGAAGCAAGTGGGATCAACCCTGCCTGAGCTAAGGTGCCTGCTCCTCTTTAGCAGCTCGTGCAGGTGCTCGGGCAGTACCACGTGGACTTCCTCGGCCTCTACCCCAGCCCCGGCCTCTTGCGGATTTAGCAAGGGGCGCGGGTGTCTGGTTATCTGATCCAACTGTGTGTTTTCACCATTCGTGAGATAATATAAAGAAAAAAGTTTAAAATCCCAATGTCAATAATTTTACATGATAGGGAATCAAAGAAGTGAATCTTTTCCTAATAGTTCCATAGCCTTTCGATGACAAGGACATACGTATCCGTACCAATCCACGAAACTCTACTAATCCTACTTGTGACTCATAACACCTATGAACCTAGAGCTCTGATACCAACTTGTCACGACCCAAATTCCCTCCATAGGATGTCGTGACGACACCTAGACTCTAAGACTAGGTAAGCCTTACAACATGCGGAAACATTAAATAAAAACATAGAATTTCAAAACTCCAATACTTTCATAAATAAAATCTGGAAACTCAATATGTACACCTCCCATAAACCTTGTGAGATATAAGACACAAGATCTAAGTACATTGCTGAACAGTCCTATACAACTGTCTATAAAACTGAAATGAAATAAAGAAGAACATTATCGAAGGGGACTTCAAGGCGTACGGACACGGGCAGGTGTACCTTGAAGTCTCCAAATGAAACTCACCACAATAGTGCCGGCACTGGTAAGATGTACCTTGAATCGTACAAAAGGATGTGCGGAAGATTAGTAAGAGTAAACCAATAGTATCCAGTGAGTAACAAGCCTAACCTCAGTAGAGTAGTGACGAGGTAAGGCGAGGCCCTACTGGAGATAATAAGAAACAAGACGAAAGATATAATGATATAATGATAATGACAAAGGAAATGAAACAAAAAAGGAATTTATGGAAAGTTAACAACACAAAACCAAGACAGTTAATACAACACGGAATGAAACAAAGATTTACACGTTAAGAAACAAACAACCAAGGAAAATATAACAAATAAAGAAAGATCAACAAGGGCCACCACCGAGGTACCGCCTCGTAGTCCCAAATTATAAAACTAACTCATAATCTTTTCCTTATACCACCGCAGGAGCCTTTACAATTAATTTTTAAAATCATTTTCCCAAAATAACACCCCACGTTATAACCCACCTTATCACACCTCATGGCTTCTAGTAGTACCTCCATTAGCCACGCATATCAAGCCCACCTTATCTCACCGCATGTGTTTCAACATCCAGATCTTATAAAACTGCATGCGTATCAATAGTAACAACAATATGGCAAAAACCTCATGCAAACCTCAAGTGACCAGTATCATAATTTGCAGAAAAAACCAATAATTGAAAATTTTCGCAATAATAAGCCCACGACTCAACAACAATGTACACAAAGTCTCAACAATAGTAGCCGAAAAGTAACTCAATAAATGATATTTCACTACTTACACTTTGCCTCAATAGAAACCATGGCCTTTGCAACTCAATACCAAACTCAACGACAAGAAATTCCAAGGATAACTAATTTAAAATAAAGAATCCCACAGTGAAATAATGGATGCAAATTAAAGAAAAGCAAGTAAATTAACAAAACATGTAGGATAAGTCATAAATAAAAGATAAGACAAGTAGACATGTGAAATTAGACTGAGTATGGTGACTACAATATGTTAAAGTAACTCAATTAAAGCATTAAAGGGAACTACATAGCTAAAAACAATAAATTTCACATTTAGCTAGTGTACACACTCTTCACCTTGGCGACACGGCTTTCACATATCACAATTATCACAAAAATACCAAATCCCAAGGGGAATTTCCTCTATACAAGTTTAGACAAGTCACTTACCTCAAAACCACGCTAAATCAATCAACTAGAAAGGCCTTTCCCTCGGTTTTCCATCTACGAACTACTTGAACACAAAAAAGAAATTAATATTATAAATATAATTACAGGAAACTAATTTAAACAACAAAATTTGGTCTTTCCAAAGAAATGAAAAATTGATCCAAAAAGGGGCCCTGAGCTTGCGTCTCAGAATTCGATGAAAGTTAAAAAATCCGAACATCCATTCAAACCCTCCACTCTAACCGTGGTAAACCCGGAATAGCCAATATCACAGCCTTGGCGTGACAATCAAGAATATAATGATAGGGAGACAACCAATCCATGTCAAAAATATCATCAAAATCTACCATACTAAGGTACAATAAATCGACTATGTTCTCAAAACCACTAAGAAAAACAAAGCATGACTGATACACATGTTCAACAACGAGAGAACCTCCCACAAGTGTGGACACATAAACAGGAGAACCCAATGAATCACGTGTTACACACAAATATGGAGCAACGTAATATGACACATAAGAATAAGTGGAGCCTGGTTCAAATAAGATTGATGCATCTCTATGAAATATCAGAACAATATGTATGATGACTGAGTCGGATGCAACTGCCTCCGTCCTAGCGTGAATCTTATAATATCTAGCACGGCCTCTCCCTCTAGAGAAACCTCTACGTGACCGACCTCCATCTCTAGCTGGTTGTGCAAGTTGAGTGGCAATTAGTGCGGTGACCATGGACAGAGAAGCCTCAGGACCCGGTGGAATACGTGGAGCCTGAGTAGTTTGTGGATGTGTACCCCTCCTGAGTCTAGGGAAATCCCTTGCCATATGACGAGTATCACTACACTTAAAACAAGCTCTCGGAGGACGTGGATGATGTCCCTTGCTCGGGTATGACCGGTTGGACCGACCGGTGATAGTACCTCGTGCAAAAGGTGCACTAGAAAATGATGGTGCATAATAGGGAGCCTGAGGCGTCGAAGTGGACGGAGTACCACTGGAGGCTGGAAGCGCTGAATAGGGTGACTCACATAGCCTCTACCATGACGAGATGCAACTGGAGCATGGGTAGCACTATATTTTCTAGAATTTTGAGGCCTCTTGGCCATCCTCTCCTCTCTCTCCCGTGTTTACATACCTTCCAATCTTCTAGCGATCCCCACTACCTGTTGGTATGCGATGTCCATCTCGTTCTCTCCGACCAAGCTAAATGTGATACCGGGGTTGAGCCCCTCGATAAAATCCTCGGACTCTCCTCTAATAGTAGTAACCAAGGCCGGTGCATGCCTAGCCAAATAACTGAATCGGATCGCATACTCCAACACAATCTTATAACCCTGGTGCAACTACTCAAACTCTGTGCACCATGAATCTTTGAGACTCTCGGGAACAAACTCCCTCAAGAACATATCCGAGAACTGAGTCCAAGTAAGTAAATCTGCCTCGGCCAAACTACCCAACTCATATGCTCGTCATCGCTGATAAGTCGCTCCCTTAAGATAGAATGTAGTGAAAACAACCCAACTTGACCCCAAAATACCAATAGTATGGAGGATACAGTGGTGCTTGTCAACAAAACCCTACGAATCCTCTGAAGCCAAGTTACTTAAAGTAGGAGGGTGGTAATTCTTGTAGCTCTTGAGCATGAGTTGGTCTCGATCAGTAGTTTCCGCTCTACCCTCGGGTTGAACTGCAGCGATCGGATGCAATAGTATGACCTTTAGAACCATGTCATCCTGGACCTGCAGCTCCTCCCCCGGCCTGAGATGTGGCACGAGCCAGTGGGATAAACCATGCCTGAGCTAAGGTGCCTTATCCTCTATAGCAGTTGGTGCAGGTGCTCTGGCATCTCCACGTGGAAGTCCTCGGCCTCTACCCCAGCCCGGGCCTCTTGCAGCTCTAGTAGGGGGCGCGGGTGTCTGGTCATCTGATCCAACTGTGTGTGTTCTCACCATTTATGAGATCATACAAAGATAAAAGTTTAGAATCCCGATGTCAACAAATTTGCATGATAGGGAATCAAAGAAGTGAAGTTTTTCCTAACAGTTCCATAGCCTCCCGATGACAAGTACAGACATCTCCGTACCGATCCGCGAAACTCTACTAAACCTGCTTGTGACTCATAACACCTATGAACCTAGAGCTCTGATACCAACTTGTCACGACCCCAAATTCCCTCCGTATGATGTCTTGGTGGAACCTAGTCTCTAAGACTAGTTAAGCCTAATAACATGCAGAAACATTAAATAAAAACTTAGAATTTCAAAACTCCAACAATTTCATAAATATAATGAGTAAACTCAATACGTACACCTCCCCAAAACCTAGTGAGATATAATTCATAAGATCTAAGTACAGTGCTGAACAACCCCATACGTTAATGTCTATAAAATTAAATGAAATAAAGAAGAACGGGATACAAGGGGACTCCAAGGCCTGCGGACGCGAGAAGGTGTAGCTTGAGGTCTCCAAATGCAACTCACCACAATAGTGCTGGCACTAGTAATACGTTCCTGGATCTGTACAAAAGCTTGTGCAAAAGCTTAGTAAGAGTAAACCAACCGTATCCAGTAAGTGCCAAGTCTAACCTCGGAGAGTAGTGATGAGGTTAGGTCAAGTTCCTACTGGAGATAATAAGAAACAAGACGAAAGAAATAACGATATAATGATAATGACAAAGGAAATGAAACAAATAAGGAATTTACAAAAATATTATAACATAGAACGAAGACAGTTAATACAATACGGAAGGAAACAAGGATTTACACGTTAAGAAACAAACAACCAAGGAAAATATAACAATTAAATAAAGATCAACAAGGGCCACCACCGAGGTACCGCCTCGTAGTCCCAAATTAGAAAAGTAACTCATATTCTTTCCATTATACAACCGCAGGAGCCTTTACATTTAATTTTTAAAATCTTTTTCCTGAAATAACACCCAACGTTATGACCCACCTTATCACACCACATGGCTTCTAGTAGTACCTCTATTAGACACGTTTATCAAGCCCATCTTATCTCACCGCATGCGTTTCAATTTCCAGACCTTATACAACTGCATGGATATTAATAGTAACAACATCACGACAGAAACCTCGTGCAAACCTCAAGTAACCAGTATAATACTTTCTAGAAAAAGCCAATAATTACAAAATTTCACAATAAAGAGCCCACGGCTCAACCACAATGTACACAAAGTCTCAACAATAGCAGCCGGAGAGTAACACAATAAATGATATTTCACTACTTACACTTTGCCTCAATAGAAACCATCGCCTTTGCAACTCATTACCAAACTCAACGGCAACATATTCCAAGGATAGCTAATTTAAAATAAAGAATCCAACAGTTAAATAATGGACACAAAATTAAATAAAAGCAAGTAATTCAACTAAACAAGAAGGAAAAGTCGCAAATAAGATATAAGACAAGTAGACATGTGAAATTCGACTGAGTAGGGTGTATACAATATGTTAAAGTAACTCAATTAAAGCATGAAAGGGAACTACATAGCTTAAAACAGAAAATTTCACATTTGCCCGTGTACGCACTCGTCACCTTGGCTACACGGCTTTCACATATCACAATTATCACAACAATACCAAATCCTAAGGGGAATTTCCCCTGCACAGATTTAGACAAGTCACTTACCTCAAACCACGCTAAATCAATCAACTAGAAGGCCTTTCCCTCGATTTTCCATCTACGAACTACTTGAATGCCAAAACAATTCCCTATTATAAATATAATTATAGGAAACTAATTTAAAAAAAATGTGGTCTTTGCAAAGAAATGAAAAATCGACCCAAAAAGGGACCTCGGGCCCGCGTCTCAAAATTCGATGAATGTTAAAAAATCCGAACAACCATTCAAACCCTCCACTCTAACCGTGGTAAACCCGGCATATCCAATATCATTGTCTTGGCATGAGAATCAAGAGTAGCATGATAGGGAGACAACCAATCCATGTCCAAAATAACATCAAAATCTACCATACTAAGCTACAATAAATCGACTATGCTCTCAAACCACTAAGAAAAACAAAGCATGACCGATACACATATTCAACAAAGAGGGAATCTCCCACAAGTGTGGACACATAAACAGGAGAACTCAATGAATCACGGGTTAGACAAAAATATGGAGCAACATAATATGACACATAAGAATTAGTGGAGCTTGGATCAAATAAGATTGATGCATCTCTGTGAAAGATCGGAACAATATGTATGATGACTGAGTCGGATGCAACTGCCTCCGTCCTAGCGTTAATCTTATAAAATCTTGCCTGGCCACCCCCTCTAGGGCGACCTCTACCTGCCTGACCTCCACCTCTAGCTAGTTGTGCAATCGGAGTGGCAACTACTGCGGTGACCATGGACTGAGAAGTTTGACCTTTAGAACCTTGTCATCCTGAACCTACAGCTCCTCCCCCGACCTGAGATATGGCAGGAGGAAGTGGGATCAACCCTGCCTCAGCTAAGGTGCCTGCTCCTCTATCAGCACCACGTGGACGTCCTCGGCCTCTACCCCGGCCCTGGCCCCGGCCTCTTGCGGCTCTAGCAGGGAGGAGCGGGTGTCTCGTCATCTGATCCAAGTGTGTGTGTTCTCACCATTTGTGAGATAATATAAAGACAAAAGTTTAGAATCCAAATGTCAACAATTTTGCATGATAGGGAATCAAAGAAGTGATGTTTTTTCTAATAGTTCCATAGCCTCCCGATGACAAGTGCAGACGTCTCCGTACCGATCCGCGAAACTCTACTAAACCTGCTTGTGACTCATAACACCTATGAACCTAGAGATTTGATACTAACTTGTCAGGACCCCAAATTCCCTCCATAGGATGTCGTGACGACACCTAGACTCTAAGACTAGGTAAGCCTTACAACATGCGGAAAAATTAAATTAAAACTTAGAATTTCAAAACTCCAATAATTTCATAAATAAAATCAGTAAACTCAATATGTACACCTCCCCAAAACCTGGTGAGATATAAGTCACAAGATGTAAGTGCATTGTTGAACAGTCTTATACATCACTGTCTATAAACCTGAAATGAAATAAAGAAGAACATGATCTAAGGGGACTTCGAGGCCTACACAGACAGGCAAATGTACCTGGAAGTCTCCAAATGATACTCAGAAAACCATGTGCATAAGCGTAGTAAGAGTACACCAACGGTACCTAGTAAGTGCCAAGGCTAACCTCGGTAGTGCAGTGACGAGGTCAGGTAAAGACCCTACTGGAGATAATAAGAAATAAGACTAGATATAAAGATATAATGATAATGACAAAGGAACTAAAGCAGATAATGAATTTATGGAAAATTAACAATACAGTACCAAGACAGTTAATACAACACGAAAGAAGCATAAATTTACACGTTAAGAAAACAAACAACCAAGGAAAATACAACAAATAAAGAAAGATCAACAAGGGCCACTACCGATGTACCGCCTCGTAATCCCAATTTATAAAAGTAACTCATAGTCTTTTTTATACAACCGCGGGAGCCTTTGCATTTAGTTTTGAAAATCATTTTCTCGAAATAACACCTCGCGTTTTAGCCCAAATTATCACACCGTATGGCTTCTAGTAGTTCTCCTACTTGCCATGCATATCAAGCCCACCTTGCCTCACCGCATGCATTTCAACACCCAGACCTTATACCGCCGCATGTGTATCAATAGTAACAATAGCACGACAGAAACCTCATGCAAACCTCAAGTGACCAATACCATACTTGCCAGAAAAAGCCAACAATTACAAAACTTCACAATAAGAAGCGCACGACTCAACCACAATGTACACAAAGTCTCAACAATAGAAGCCGGAGAGTAACTCAATAAATGATATATCACAACTTACACTTTGCCTCAATAGAAACCACGGCCTTTGCAACTCAATACCAAACTCTACAGTGAGATATTCCAAGGTTACTAATTTAAAGTAAGGAATCCCATAGTTAAATAATGGATACATAATTAAAGAAAATCAAGTAATTCAATTAAACGTGTAGGACAGGTTGAAAATAAGAGATAAGAAAAGTAGACATGTGCAATTAGACTTAGTAGGGTGACTACAACATGTTAAAGTAACTCAATTAAATCATGAAAGGAAACTACATAGCTAAAAACTGAAAGTTTCACATTTAGCCCGTGTATGCACTCGTCACCTTTCGTACACGACTTTCATATATGACAATTATCACAACAATTCCAAATCCTAAGGGGAATTTCCTTCACACAAGGTTAGACAAGTCACTTACCTCAAACCACGCTAAATCTATAAACTAGAAGGCCTCTCCCTCGATTCTGCAACACCAAACGACTCGAATCTAGCAAAGAAAATTTCATACTATAAATATAACTATAGAAAATAAATTTAAAAAATGAAATTATGATCTTTGCAAATAATTGAAAAATCGACACAAAAAGTCACCCCCGGTCTGCGTTTCGGATTCTGATGAAAGTTACAAAATTAGAACGCCCATTCCACCATGATTCCAAACATATCAAAGTTACTCAAATACGATACAAAATTCTCGCTCAAATCCCCAAAATTCGGCTGAAGAAGTTTTCTCCAATTTCCCTAAATTTTCAACCCAAATCACTAACTAAATTATGAAATCAAGGATATATTCATGTAATTTGGCCAAATCCGAGTTACCATCACTTACTCCAATTAATTCTTTGAAAACACCACAAAAAATCTCCATAAATCGAGCTCTGCTTGTCCACAAATGAAAAATAAAATGAAACTTCGTTTATATGGTACTACATTTGATCACCCAAAGTGCTACCGCACATTTTTTATGTGGTCCGCACTTCCATGTTTCACGCCTGTGATACAAATTTGTGCGGCTGCATTTCAGAAGCAACTGCACTACCATGCTTCAGAAAATTGATCATAATTTTTAGTACAAATGTCCAAATAAACCACGGTTTAATACATTAGAAACTAGACTCAAAGGGCTACAAATTTAATTTTTGGAACGTCTCTAAAGTCTTTATAGATTAAAAGACATAAGCTTCCGAATTCAGATCATCAAACCTACGCATTTTTCCCTACGGTTCATACATTTTCCATTGCTTGCATTCAGGGAGTTTGCGGCCGCACATGAGGCTTTGCCTCAACCCTCCAAAATGGGCCCTCGGCACTTCAACTGCTCCAGAACAATCATAAAAGTGCCGAAATACCCAAAGTAGTTCAAAACTCACTTGAAACACACTCGAGTTTCCTGGGACCCCATCCTAACACACCAACAAGTCCTAAATCATGATATGAACTTAGTTGAGCCCTCAATTCACATCAAATAACTAAAATACGAACCGCAATCCCATATCAAGTCTATGAAGTATGAACTTCCAAATTCTGAAACCAATGTCGATTCATTCCATAACAACTCAGATTGAAACCAAAGTTTGCACATAAGTCATAAATGACATTACATACCTATTTCAACTTCCGGAATCGGGAGCTGGCCCCGATATCATCAAAGTCAACTCCCGGTCAAACATACCAAAAAGTCTTCCATTTCCAACTTTGGCAAAATCGTGCCAAAACGAACTACGGATCTCTAAGTCAACATTCGGACACGCTCCTCAGACGAAAATCACCATATAGAGCTATTGGTACCATCAAAACTTTATTCCGGAGTCATCTTCACACAAGTCAAATTGCGGCCAACTCATACGACTTAAACATACAACTCTCCTGAGGGACTATGTGTCCCATATTAGTCTAAAACTCTCCCAAATCTGACACCAAGCACCCGGGCAAGTCACGTAAACACAATAAAACAAAGAGGGAGAATAAATTAGGTGATCGGGGCTAAAATACTCAAAATGACCAGCCGGGTCGTTACTGAAGTCCAATTAAAGAAAAAACAAAATGGAAAATTCAAGATATACTAGGAATCCGATAACTCTTTGCTTGTTAGAGTTGAATTACGAACACGAAGAAGAAAAGAATTGAACGATGAGAACGACCGGTAGGGATTGGATCTTGATGAGGCGCAGTGGTTCTTCAATCATCCATTGCTATAATGATAAACCTCTCAAAACTCTAGTTCTAATATCAAAATCCTCTTTCTAATAATAGTTTTCATGGAATTATAATACCAAACACAAACAATGAAGGTTATTCGTAATGCAAAATTCAAGGTTGTAACGACCAGGCCGGTTGTTTCGAGAGTTGTAGCCCCGTTCCCAAATTTTATGCTTCTTTTGGTGTTCTACAACTGTTATATGACTTACCAGGTTAGTTGGTTTGAGTCCGGATTAATTTCAAACTGAATTGAGACACACACTCTCTTAATTAGAAGCTTAAGTTGGAAAAGTCAACTGGATGTTGAGTTATGTATAAATTATCTCGACTTTGTATTTTGATGGTTCCATTAGCTCCGTTAAGTGATTTTTGACTTAGGGACACGTGCAGAATGTGATTTGAAGATCCATAGTAAAATAAGGCTTGAATTGGCAAAAGTTGAAATTTTGGAAAATTTGATCGAGAATGGAATTTTTGATATCGGGGTCGAATTGGATTTCTGGAAAGTGGAGAAGGTTCGTGCTGTCAGTTATGACTTATGTGCAACATTTGAGGTCAATTTGACGTGACTTGATAGGCTTCGACGTTATTTTGTAGAATTTGGAAGTTTTGAAGGTCATTAGGCTTGAATATGTGTGTAACTCGAGTTTATGGGGTAGTTTGAGGTGATTTGAGGATTTGACTAAGTTCGTATTGGGTTATAAGAGTTGTTGGCATGTTTAGTTGAGGTCTCGAGGGCCTCACAATTATTTGGGGTTGTTAACGAACAAAGTTTTGAAGTTGGAAGACTGTTGAAGTTTGGACTCAGCTGGCTAATCGCACTTGCGGAAGTTTCATCGCAGGTGTGAGCCCGGAAAAGCGGAGAGGAAGGCCGTTGAATCAGACAAGGCAAGGAAGGTCAGGCGTTGCAGGTACACATAATTTCCCGCACCCGCGGTGTGCAGATGTGGATCAAAGGACGCGAGTGCGGAGGCAACTAGGATTAAGTGGTTCCGCAGAAGCGAGGCAAGGGCCACAGACGCGCGTTCGCAGGTGCGGAACCTGTAGCGCAGGTGCGAGTTTTTATATATATACACACTTTCAAAATAATTCATATGCATCATCATTTGATTTATACAAGTATCTTTTATAAATTTCCATTATTTTAAAGACTGTAAACTAATTTATTTATGTATTTTATTATATAAATATCTAATAATCACCTTCCAAATTATTTTTATGATGATTTAATCACCTAAATGTGTCATTTATATCAATATGAGGTTTTAAATATTTTCAGTGCATTTCTTATAATTGCAATTGCATTTTTGGCTAAATTGCATATTTTTGCAATAATAGCCCATACACATACATAACTAAATTATTTTGCAACAAATAAACTTTTTATAATGTTAAGTAATTTTTTTTAATCATTTTCAGGCACAAATGATATTTTGGTATTTATTTATTATGTTTATAAATTTTTCGGACCTAAAACTACCCAATACACTGGCCCAACACCCTTACACTAGCCCAATTACCCCTGGCCCAAGACCTATTAGCCATACCCTATACCCGTTTAAACCACCCGACCTAGAACCCCTTTTAATCGTGGTTGCTGATCTTTGAGATCAACGGTCCACGTTACACCCCCTCTTTAACTATGCCCAAACCCCTAACCCTAAACACTCCTCACCACCCCGCCGCCCTTGAATCCTCTCATCTCTCATCTTTCATGAACCCTAGATGCCGTCTCTCTCAACCCCTTCAAATCCGGTCCCAAAATAGAATCCACCATGGATTCTCTTGACTTATTGTCACGACCCCAAATCCTAAACCGGCCGTGATGGCGCCTATTGTGCAACTAGGCTAGCAAACCATTTCAGACTATCAAAATCTTTCATGATTTCCCAAAATTAGTAGATTTAAAATAGCAGAATGAGATGAACAAATTATACACTTCCCCAAAACCTCGAGTCAACTGTCATGAGCATCTAAGACTGAAAATACAATGTACAATAGTGACTTGCTACAACAAAAGTCTGAGGTACACAAGACCAAAAGAAACTATAATCTGAGGGAAGGAAATGAGGTGAGCTGGGGAAGCTGAGCAGCTACCTCAATCCTCAAACAACTCCAAGCACGTCCGAAAATCAACTAGCGAGATGGTCCGATATCTGGATCTGCACACAGGGGTGCAGAGAGTAACGTGAGTACGCCAACTCTGTAAGTAATCAAAGTAACTAAAAACTGGAGTGTAGTGACGAGCATTTATAAATCATGTAATTCCATATATATATATATATATATATATATATATATAAATTTACACTAATGCGACGTGCAGCCCGATCCGTATATATAAATATATATTGATGGGGCGTGCAGCCCGGTCCATATAATAGTCGACTGCGCTCATTGGGGGTGTACAGACTCCTGGAGGGGCTCCTTCAGCCCAAGCGCTATATCTATTGCGGCGTGCAGCCCGATCCAATATGTATATTGTTGCGGCATGCAGCCCGATCCGTATATAATATATATTGTTGCGGCGTGCAGCCCGATCCATATATATATAATCTATGTTGCTGTGGCATGCAACCCGACCCATAACTATCCTCACATCCTCGGCACTAGGCCTAACACATATATACTGATGCGGCGTGCAGCTCGATGCATAGCTATCCTCACATACTCCGCTCTTGGCCTAACTCACGGGGCTCAGCCCAAAATTCTTTTCAGAGTTTTCAAAGCAGTGTGATAACAGTGAAAATAACAACAAGTAGTAAACATGACTGAGTTCACAATTGTTCTAACAAGATAGGGGTAGAATAGTGTAAAAGTACCCAAACATGGAAAAAATGCCCCTGAGGGTCTAAAGAGGTCGGCACAAGGCCCCAAACATGGCTCACAACCCATAAACAATATAAAATTCTGAAACACAGGATACGATAAGGTTTCAAATTGAATATGCAGCTTAATAGTCGCTACGGGACGGACCAAGTCACAATCCTTATCGGTGGACGCCCCCACGCTCGTCACCTAGCGTGTGCATCACCTCATTTATCAAAAATATATCAAATAATGGGGCGTCACACTCCCAGGTTTAGAGTTACAATCGTTACATAACTCAAAACAGTCCAAAAGCTACTCCACGATGCTCTTGCCTTCGAATTGTCTTCCAAATGCTATGAACCTAACCAAAACCGGTTAGCAGCATCAATATACGCTAACAGAACAAAACCCAATCGAATGATACAAATTTTAACACAAATTATCGAAATTCGGCCAAACCTGAGCCCCGAGCCCACATCTCGAAATTCGATAAAATTCACATCACTAGGATCCTCGTCCTCCCACGATTCTATACATACCAAGAACACTAAAACCGCACCACAACTGCCCACTAAAATCCTCAAAATAAAATTCCAAATTACATGCACCTTTCTTCCCCAAATTTGGGTTTAATTTCAATAATTTTCCGGTTAATTAGGTTAGGAAACGATATAGAAACGAGTTATGAAGTTAAAAACCTTACCTCCAAGTGAGCCCCTTTGATTTCTTCTTCTAACCCTCTCAAATAGCTATCAACTCGCTCAACAATGGACGAAAAAGTGAGCTAATCTCGCAAATAGGGCCTTTAAAACATTCTGCCCAGCACTTAAAATCCCTTCAGTGCGATCGCATACCCAGGGATGCATTCACGATGCACAGACCAGCCCACTCTATGCGTTTGCGTACAAACACACGCATTTGCATAGCTCAAAACTCATCCTCCCTCACGCGCCTCAGAATACCCTATGCGATTGCGGACCTTACCCATGAGATTGCACTGCACACAGGACCCACTCTTACGCGATCGCAGCCTCCACCCACGCAATCGCACTGCATAAAAACCCATGCTGCCCCAACTAGCCTATGCGATCGCATTCTTACCCACACGATCGCATCGAAGGACACCAGAACAGAACATCAGCAAAAATTTGCAACTTCCAACATCCAAAACTTGATCCGTTAACCTGTCAAAACACACCTGAGGCCCTCGGAACCTCAACCAAACATGCCGCCACAAACTATGAACTTATTCAAACTTAGTCGAGCCTTCGAACACCAAAAACAACATGAAAAAACCAAAATTACATCAAATTCAAGCCTATGAACTTTAAAACTTCTAAATTTCGCCAATGATGTCGAAACCAACCAAAACACATCTGATTGACCTAAAATTTTGCACAAATATCCAAAATGACATTATGAACCTGCTCCAACTTCCAGAATTCCATTATGACCCCGATAGCCTATTTTCCACTGCCGACCGGAAATCGCCAAAAAACCAACTTTCGCCAATTCAAGCCTAATTCTACATCGGACATCAAAACTCCATTCCGAACACACGCCTAAGTCCCAAGTCACCTATCGAAGCTATCCGAGCCATAAAATCCTCATTCCGAGGTCGTTTACCAATAAGTCAACTCCCAGTTGACTTTTTCAACTATTAAGCTAATTTAAGAGACTAAGTGTCTCAATTCTCACCGCGACCACTCCGAACCCAAACCATCCGACCCAAAACAACATAAACAGGCTAAGAAATATATGATAAAGCATAAATGGGGGAAACAGGGCTAATCTCACGAAACAACTGGCCGGGTCGTTATATCCTCCCCCTCTTAAATAAATGTTCGTCCTTGAACATGTCTTGAAACATACAAGGACTCTCGAATAAGTGAGGATATCTATCCGGCATCTCCCGCTCGGTCTCCCAGGTGGAATCATCCATCGAATGCCCTCTCCAGTGAACCTTCACTGAAGCTATATCCTTAGACCTCAGCTTTCTGACCCGACGACCCAAAATAGCCACTGGCTCTACCTCATATGACATATCACCCTCGAGCTGAACCGTGTTGAAGTCCAAAACATGAGACGGGTCACCAATATACTTCCGCAGCATCGAAACATGGAACACCGGATGAATACTCGACAAGCTGGGAGGCAAGGCAAGTCTATAAGCCACCTCCCCAACCCTCTGAAGCACCTCAAAAGGCCCAATAAACCAGGGACTCAGCTTTCCCCTCTTCTCGAATCTCATAACACCCTTCATGGGTGACATCTTCAGCAACACCTTATCCCCAACCATGAAAGACACATCTCAAACCTTCTGGTCCGCATAAGTCTTCTGCCTAGACTGCGCCGTGCGAAGCCGCTCCTGAATCAACTTCGCCTTACCCAACGCATACTGAACCAAGTCTATGCCCAAAAGCCTAGCCTCGCCCGACTCAAACCAACTAACCAGAGATCTGCACCTCCTACCATATAAAGCCTCATACGGAGCTATTTGCATACTCAACTGATAACTATTATTATATGCAAACTCCGCAAGTGGCAGAAACTGGCCCCATGAACCTCCAAAATCAATGACACATGCAGACAACATAAATCCTCTAAAATCTGAATCATACACTTCGACTGCCCGTCGGTCTGAGGATGAAACGCAGTGCTCAACTCGACTTGAGTACCCAACTCTCTATGTACGGATCTCCAAAACTGAGATGTGAACTGAGTACCTCTATCGGAAATGATAGAAACTTGAACCCCATGCAATCGGAAAATCTCTCTGATATAAATCTCAGCTAGCTGCTCCGAAGAATATGTTGTACCAACAGGAATGAAGTGCGCGGAATTGGTCAGCCGATCCACAATAACCCATATAGCATCAAACCTCCTCGAAGTCAGTGGGAGCCCAACTACGAAGTCCATGGTGATCTACTCCCACTTCCACTCCGGGATATCAAATCTCTGAAGCAGGCCACCTGGCCTCTGGTGTTCATACTTTACTTGCTGACAGTTGAGACACCGAGCTACAAACTCAACAATATCTCTCTTCATTCGCCTCCACCAATAATGCTGTCTCAGATCCTGATACATCTTCGTGACACTCGGATGGATAGAATACCGCGAACTGTAGGCCTCAGCTAGAATCAAATATCGAAACCCATCCACATTGGGCACTCAAATCCGGCCCTGCATCCTCATAACCCCATCATCATCAATAACCACATCATTGGAATCAGTGCGACGGACCCTGTTCTGAAAAATGAGCAAATGTGGATCATCATACTGGCGTGCTCCGATCTGATCATAAAGAGAAGACCTGGATGCTACACAAGCCAATACTCGTGGAGGCTCTGATAGATCCAATATCACCAACTAACCTGCTAAAGCCTGAACATCAAGGGCTAAAGGTCGCTATGCTACTGGAAGGTAGGCTAAACTCCCCAAACTCTCCGCTCTGCGACTCAGGGCATCGGCCACTACATCGGCCTTCCCCGGATGATATAAAATAGTGAGATCATAATCCTTGAGAAGCTCCAACCACCTCCTCTGATGCAAATTCATATCCTTCTGCTTAAGGAGATGCTGCAAACTACGGTGATCAGTGAAAATCTCACAATGCACTCCATACAGATAATGGCGCCAAATCTTCGAGGCGTGAACAATAGCTGCTAGCTCAAGATCGTGCACTGGATAATTCTTCTCGTGCACCTTCAACTGTCTGGACGCGTAGGCAATCACCCTACCGTACTGCATCAATATCGCTCCAAGGCAAATCTCGAGGCATCACAATAAACTGTATAAGAACCTGAACCCATAGGCAAAATAAATTATGGAGTTGTAGTCAAAGCTGGCTTGAGCTTCTGAAAGCTCTCCTCACACTCCTCAATCCATCTGCACCCTTCTGGGTCAGTCTGGTCATAGGTGCTACAATAGATGAAAATCCCTCGACGAAACGGCGATAGTACCTTGCCAAACCAAGGAAACTACGAATCTCAGTAGCTGATGACGGTCTAGGCCAACTTTGCACCGCCTCTACCTTCTCCATATCTACCTGAATACCCTCACTGGACACCACGTGCCCCAAGAATGCTACTGAATCAAGCCAAAACTCACACTTCAAAAATATTGCATACAATCTCTTCTCTCTAAAGGTCTGAAGCACAACTCTCAAATGTTGCTCATGATCCTCCAAACATCGGGAATACACAAAGATATCATCAATGAACACGATGAAGAATGAATCCAGGTAAGGCCGAAATACACTGTGCATCAAGTGCATAAAGGTTGTTGGGGCATTGGTCAGCCGGAATGACATAACCAGAAACTCATAATGACCATGTCTAGTACTGAAAGCAGACTTTGGGATGTCTGGCCCCCGAATTTTCAACTGATGATAGCCGGAACGCAAGTCAATCTTAGAAAATACTCTGGGACCCTGCAACTGATCAAACAATTCATCTATACAAGGCATTGGATACTGGTTCTTTACTGAAACTCTGTTCAGCTGCCGATAATCAATACACATATGCATAGAACCATTCTTTTTCTTTACAAACAACACTAGTGCACCCCAAGGTGGCACACTAGGCCGAATGAACCCCTTATCTAGGAGTTCTTGAAGCTGCTCATTTAATTATTTTAGCTCCGATGGTGCCATACGATAAGGTGGAATAGACATAGGTTGAGTGCCTGGCACCAGGTCAATACCAAAATCAATGTCCCTGCCAGGTGGCATGCCTGGCAGGTCTACAGGAAACACGTCTGGAAAGTCACGGACCACAGGAACCGAATCAATAGCGGGAGTCCCACTACTGACATCCCTCACAAAAGCCAAATACGATAAACACCACTTCTCAACCATACACTGAGCCTTCAGGTAGGAAATCACCCTGCTAGGCACATAATCAGAAGAACCCCTCCACTCAACCCTTGGACATCCGGGCATACCTAAGGTCACGGTCTTAGCGTGACAATCAATAAGGACATGAGACGAAGATGAACAGTACATCCCCAATATCACATCAAAATTGACCATGTTGAGTAACAGTAGGTCCACCCGGGTCTCCAGAACCCCAATAGATATCACAAACGACTGATACACACGGTACATACAACAGTATCTCCCACCGGATTCGACACATGAACGGATGTAACTAAAGACTCACGGGGCATGTCCAGAGAATGGGAAAAATATGAAGAATCATAAGAATATATAGAACCTGGGTCAAATAAAGCCAAAGCAGCTCGGCAACAGAGTGAGACAATACATGCGATCACTACATCGGAGGCTATAGCATCTGGCCTGGCTGGAAAGGCATACATACGGGCCTGATCTCCACTTGCTCGGCCTCCCCCTCTAGGGCGGCCTCTAGCTGACTGACTACCACCCCTGGCTGCCTAGGTGGGTGGTGAAGCAACTGGAGCTGAAGTCGAAGGCTTGCTCCTCGGCTGAGATGGACCTCCAAGAAGATAAGGACATTGCCTCCTCAAGTGCCCGAACTCTCCACACTCATAACAGCTCCCTGGAGCTTGAGATTAGGATTGAAATGTACCCCTGGCACCAGAATAGCCACTAGGAGAACCATGCATAGAAGACCCCTGAACTGATGGTGCTCGAGCTGCACTTTGGGCTGGAAGGGCACCGAATGAAGAATGGCCTGATAAAAATCAGGGGGACCGTGCCCCGAAGATGCACCACTATAGGTTGGGCGACCTGACCGATAAGGCCTTAATGAACGGCCCTTGCCTGAAACTGCCCCCTAGATAGAGCATCACTAGAACCACCCGATCCACGAGACCTCTTGGCCTCCATCTCCACACACTCGTGGCGGCGAACCAACTCAATACCTCGAGCAATATCAACAACCTGCTCGAATGTAGCATCTGATACTCTCTCCCGAGTTATGAAAAGGCGGAGCTGATAAGTAAGGCCATATATAAACCTCCTAATACTCTCCCTACAGTAGGGACCAACTCGGTGGCATGACGAGCCAACTCCGAAAACCGCATCTCGTACTGCATCACTGATGGCTCCTACTGATGCAACTGCTCAAAAAGCGTGCGATGTTCCTCCCTGTGTGACTGGGGTACATACTTCTCCAATAAGATAGTGGAGAATTGCTCCCAGGTAGGGGGTGCTGAACCAACAGGCCTACGCCTCTCAAAAGACTCCCACAAAGTGAAAGCAGCACCAGAAAACTGAAATGTAGAAAATGAGACCCCACAGGTCACCAAAATCCCAACAGTACGCAACATCCTCTAGCACTTATCTAGACAACTCTGGGCATCCTCTCCCTCGGCACCACTGAATTTCGGAGGTTGTAGTCTACTAAACCTCTCCTGCCTACCCTACTCATCATCTGGCATAGCTGGGACCATGAAGTCCTGAACTGGAGCAACCGGCTGGGCTGGAACTGCCCCCGGTGTCTGCTGGCACTGGGTAGCCTGCTTAGGTGTCCGAGCAACCGCATTCTAAGTGCCTCCCCCGGCCTGAGAAGTAGCGGTAACTGCCTGAGCAAGGGTGGTACACACCGTCAAGATCTGAGCCAAGGTCTCCTGAAGACCCGGAATAACAATAGGAAAAGAGGTACAAAAGACCAAAAGAAACTATAATCTGAGGGAAGGAAAAGAGGTGAGCTGGGGACGCTGAGCAGCTACCTCAATCCTCGAACAACTCAAAGCTCGTCCGAAAATGAACTAGCGAGATGGTCCGGTATGTGGATCTACACACAGAGGTGTAGGGAGTAACGTGAGTACGCCAACTCAGTAAGTTATCAAAGTAACTAAAAACTTGAGTGTAGTGACGAGCATTTATAAATCATGTAATTCCATATAATGAATAGATCAAGTCAGGAATCTTCAATTCCGAATATTTCATAAAACTCCAGTTTTGGTTTAACAACCTTGTTTAAAAACATTTATCATTAGAGGCTCAGTGTAAAGAAAAGTGAAAACTGCATTTTCATAAACTATAAGCTCATCGGGAACAATATCACTCACAATAAAGCCTCTCGGGCAAGCCTCTTAGTAACTCGTGAATCCACTATCAGTATCTCATGCTCTCACTTAACACTCTTACTGAGCAAGTACAATGAACACACGCAACTGTTGCGGCAGGAAGCCCGCTCCACTACTATATATATATATAGATATGTATATTTACACTACTGCAGCGTGTACCCCGATCCGTAAATATAACATATTGTTGCGGCGTGCAACCCGATCCATATAATAGTCGACTGCACTCACTGGGTGTGTACAGACTCCTGGAGAGGCGCCTTTAGCCCAAGCGCTATATCTGCTGCGGCATGCAGCCCGATCCAATATGTATATTGTTGCGGCGTGTAACCCGATCCGTATATAACATATATTTATGCGGCGTGCATCCCGATCCATATATATACAATCTATATTGTTGAGGCGTGCAGCCCGACTGATAACTATCCTCACATACTCGGCACTCGGCCTAACACATATATATTGTTGTAGTGTGCAACCCGATCCATATCTATCCTCACATACTCGGCTCTCGGCCTGACTCAGTCACCCTCACAAGCCACTTGGGCAATTCATCTCGACTGACGATACTCAGCCCAAAATACTTTTCAGATTTTTCAAAGCAGTATGATAACAGTGAAAATAATAACAAGTAGGAAACATGACTGAGTTCACCATTGTTCTAACAGGATAGGGGTAGAATATTGTAAAAGTACCCAAACATGGAAAAAAATGCCCCTGAGGGTCTAAACAGGTCGGCACAAGGCCCCAAACATGGCTCACACCCCATAAACAAGTATAAACTTCCGAAAACAGAGGATACCATGAGGTTTCAAACCGAATACGCGGATTAATAGTCACCACGGGATGGAGCATGTCACAATCCCTACTGGTGCACGCTCCCACGCTCGTCTCCTAGCGTGTGCATCACCTCATTTATCAACATAATATCAAATACCCTCAGGTTTAGAGTTACAATCGTTATTTACCTCAAAACAGCCCAAAAGCTACTCCACGATGCCCTTGCCCTTTCGAATTGGCTTGCAAATGCTCAGAACCTAACCAAAACCGGATTAGCATCATCAATAAACGCTAACAGAACAAAACCCAGTCAAATGATACAAATTTTAACACAAATTCTCGAAATTTTGCCAAACCCAAGCCCTGGGCCCAAATATCGGAATTCGATAAAATTCATATCACTAGGATCCTCGTTCTCCCACGATTCTATACATACCAAGAAAACTAAAATCGGACAACAATTACCCACTCAAATCCTCAAAAGAAAATTCCAAATTACATGCACCTTTCTTCCCCAAATTTGGGTTTAATTTTAACAATTTTCCGGTTAATTTGCTTAGAAAATGGTATATAAATGAGTTATGAAGTTGAAAACCTTACCTCCAAGTGATTCCCTTTGATTTCTTCTTCTAACCCTCTCAAATAGCTCTCAACTCGCTCAACAATGAAGGAAAAAGTGAGCTAATCTCGCAAATAGGGCCTTTAAAACATTCTGCCCAGCACTTAAAATTCCTTTAGTGCGGTCACATACCTAGGGATGCATTCGCGATGCAGATACCAGCCCACTCTATGCGTTCGCGTAAAAACACATGCGTTCGCATAGCTCAAACACTAATCCCCCCTCACGCGCCTCAGAACACCCTATGTGATCGCGGACCTTACCCACGATCGCACTGCACACAGGACCCACTTTTACGCGATTGCGGCCTCCACCCACGCGATCGCACTGCATAAATGCCCATGCTGCCCCAACTAGCCTATGCGATCGCATTCTTACCCATGTGATCGCATAGAAGGACACTAGAAAAGAACACCAGCAAAATTTTGCAACTTCCAACATCCAAAACTTGATCCATTAACCTTTCAAAACACACCTGAGGCCCTCGGGACCTCAACCAAACACGTCGCCACAACCCATAACCTTATTGAAACTTAGTCGAGCTTCGAACACCAAAAGCAACACAAAAACACAAAAATTACATCAAATTCAAGCCTATGAACTTGAAACTTCTAAATTTCTCCAATGATGCCGAAACCAACCAAAACACATCCGATTGACCCGAAATTTTGCACACATATCCAAAATGACATTACAAACCTGCTCCAACTTTCGGAATGCCACCTGAGAGACCATCCAGGTCGTTAAACTTATTTACCTTCCCTATGATAATACCTATTTTCTTTCCTAGGATGGGAAGAAAATCTTGTAAAAATCGAACCAAATCGGTTCAAATATCTTATTTTTTTGCTATTCTGTCTATGTTCATCATCGATCCTTTGTGAGTAACGAATATTTTCCGTATCTGTTGATTTTCAATCGAACCAAAATAGGTCTGATTTTCTGGTTTTTAACGCTATTCTGCGTTTATTCATCCTATTCTGTGTGATTTTTACTTTATTTTTGTATATCCCACTGATTTCACACTTTTAATAAAATTAGGGTTTGAAACTTTTCCCTTTTCTTACTGACTCTGATGAATCTTTCCTTTTCAGTGTTCGAGTACGCTCTTTCCTTGCGTTTCCCTAATTTTTTCTTTAAATATTTGCCTAATTAATCTAAATGATTTTGTGTTTTGGTATTATTTGTGTTTCCCTAATTTTCACTTTAATGTCTTCCTTAAATCTTCTTAACGATTTTGTAATTTTGCTATTATTTATTTGTCTTAAATATTCTGAATAATTTTGTGTGTTTCCCTCATTTACTGAATTATTGATTTGCGCCCTAAATTACATCTAATTGATTCTGGAATATTTTCTTTCTAACCTACTTGCATCTGAATGATTTGTTTTCGATGTTTATTTGTTGGTTCCCATCACTATATAAACCCTTCCCCCACTCCCTTTAGAGCAGCTTCGACACTTCTTTCTGAACTCAATACAGCCTTACTAGACCTAAATTTATCCTGATTTTGCATTCTATACTCTGACTTTAGCCAACTGGAAGCCAAGGCCATTCGGTTCTGAGATCTTGCCATATATTTTGGTCTTCTATTATTTTTGTGCATTTTTTTGCTTAACTGGTGAGTCACTTGACTTCTGCAATTTTATTCTTACATATCTCTGAATGGCATATGTTATTACTACTGAATCCATGATTCGATATGTTTTGAGTGATCTTTAGGCATGGCTCTATCAAATATGTATGTCTTAGTCTCTTTAACACCTAATTACTCCTGATGTGTTACCAGTTCTAAAGTTATCTGAACTTTCTTAAAGTCTATTTAGTTAGTGCATTGATTCATGAATCCATATGAACATGTTTACTCAGTTGTCCTGAATCCCTGTAGTGAATGCCTCACATTTGTGTTAGCATGTGCTAAGACTCTCACACTAGTTATAATCTGCCTCTATCCTATTGTGTCAACATGATCACTCAACCCCACACCCTTGTAGTGTGTGCTTGCAATTTGAAATAGTTATCTCATCATGTTCGAATGACTGCTTTAACCTCTGATACAAACTGGACCATATTTTGTTAAACCACTATGATAATGTTACCTGCTATTTTGAAGAATAATTTGTATAGACGTCTTAATTTGAGATTGTAATTTCACCCCTCTGCTAGCATGATACCCTTCCCCTTCTATGATTATTTGACTCATCACAATACGGTCCTATTTTTTCTTGATAATAACACTAGGTTATGTACTTAGCCTAATTCAGCCATGTTTTACCTTATTATGCACCCATGATCTTGCCAAAACTGCAAACATTTTCTTTGCAAACTTTTCTTTAGCATGTGATTGATGCTGTGCTATAATGTGAAGTCTGTTTATCATTTTCATTAAGCTTGTTTTTCTCAAAGTTCTATGATTTGTTTAAGTATCTGCTTGTTAACTCAATTTTGTCATGTCTGTTTAAATCCCCAATTCCTGTTTTCTCAATTTTGGTCCTTTCTTTCTCTGTCACCTAAGCTCTTTTGAATCCCATTCTTAGTCGACTGCAAGCCAAGGCTATCTAGGTTATGTCCTTTGGCATCCCTAGTCTGAGCACTGCTCAGGGTTCATCTGAGACCCTCGTGAACTCTGACACACTAGGATCTAGTCCCTAATACTCCCTCTGAACTGTCTTTGTTAACCACTATAGTGTGAGCACTGCCCTGGGTTCTTGAAGCCCCTAGGAACTCTGACAAACTAGTGCCTTGGTTCTATATTCTCAACTTTGTCTTGTGCTCACTGGGTGAATCACTCAATTCCTAACTGCTTTATGTCTATGAGTATGTAACTTTGGGGATGTTGTGAATTGTGAGAAAAGGCCCGGCCTCTCCAGGTGTATTTTGGGCATGCGGTAGGATCCGTATAGCTATTCTACTTTGTAATTTATGCTATTCATTATGGGTTTATAATAGTTATTATAATAACATTTTGGGGTAGTACTGAAATTGGGAAATGGAGTTTTATATTATACTTGCATTAAATTGGGGAGAAATTCTGCCTATAGGTTCAATAATGTGTTATTATATGTTCAGTTGTCGTGTGTTAGACATCCCGCCTATAGGTATTCTGTTATATTCAATCATTATATGTTAGCAATCCTGCCTATAGGTTCATCACTTGGTTCAATTGTGTTCTATTTCTGCTTGTTAGAAACCATGCCTATATGGAATTGTATGATTCAATGTGCGTGGCAGGTTCTGTTTACATGCTGCATTATTCACATATTCTAGAAATCATGTCTATAGGATCTAAGATAAGCTTTAATTGTTGAAATCATGCTTGTAGGTCTAAACTAGTTTAATTATCATCTTGTTCGTTTATTCAGGAGTTTTAAAAAATGTGTCATTATCATCACTTGGAAACATGCCTATAGGACTAAATAAGTAATTCCAAATATTCTTTTGTGATTACAACTATTAATTGTAATCGGGTAGCAGTACATGAAAGTTTTTGCCCGCTGAATAATATGAGTAAAACCCCATCTTGAGGGAGTTATGAAGTATTATTTATGTTGCACAGGGTGATCCTTTAGGCTAAAAAACATAGGACCCCCCCCCCCCACCATTGTTAATCATTTTATTTTGTTTGTCAAAATTTCTTCTCTTCTCTTAGACTAATTCATATATTTTGAGTTCGACCGGGACCCACCATTGTGGAGCTCGAGGAGTGCCTAACGCCTTCTCCTCAAGGTAATTTGAGCCCTTACCCGATCTTTGGTGACGCAAAATGGTTAATCCAGAGTTATCTGCAAATAGGTGCCCGAACGCACCTTAATCCGTTAGGTGGCGACTCTGTTTTTTAATACCCTTCCTTAAAAGAGTTGCACGTGTCGAAACCCCAATTTCGCGACAAAAAGGGTCGGAGAGCATGGAGACTCTGCTGGGGATATTTTTAGGCTCTTACCATTGCGAACTTGGTCTATGAATTAGTCTCTCCCGATAAGCGTGTTTTTAATATTTTGTTGTCACTTGAATATCCGCTCCCATTTTCCCTTTTTATTGCTACATGCACACCCTCTTCCCTATTTCCCCTTTTAATGAACTCATGTGCCACGCTTCGCTTAATTTTGTTGCAATGTACATTCCCCCTTTTATTTCCTAATCGTATTCACTGGCTTAAACTTTTAAATTTTGTTATATCATGTCTTTCCCAATCCTTACCCCTTTATTTGCTTTATTACAATTTTTTTCACATTATGCAAACTAACTTCTTCCCTGTCTTTCTTTATTTTATATCTTTACATTTATTAAATACTGCAGTTATCGCTTTCATCATGCAAAATACTTGACAACGTGTTGTTTTATCTTTGCATAAAGCATGCTCCACATCATATTCCACTTATGCGCAATTAATACCATAGCAACATTTGATGGGTGTTCGCGCTCTTCCTATATCACCCTTTTTAAATTTGTAAAGGCTTATTTGTGGTAAAACTAGTCGATAGCGGTGCAATCGACGGTTTCGTGCCATTCCCTCTCAAGTTGTCCAATCGAGGGTACCGGTCTAGACTCTTATAGAAACCCCACTCTGATGTTAATTATGCATGCATCATGTCTGAACCTAGTAGGGTTATAACGTTGTTCGCATAATATCTCTCTAAGGCAAGCCTTGACCAAAGCCCACCGGGATTTCCATAATCCCAACGGGCACAATCATGATATGTGTATTATTTGGAGAAAACATGTCGATATGCAAATCATTAATTTCGAAGGCAGTTAAAGGATAGGCGTTAGCGGATCATCTTGAACAGAATGCCATAGGACGAGAATACGAACCACTAATTACGTATTTTCGTGATGAAGAAGTGTCATTCGTAGGAGAGGATATTACTGAAGCCTACGCCGGGTGGAGAATATTCTTCAACGGAGCTGCAAATTTTGAAGGAGTAGGTATCAGAGCCGTTTTGGTGTCAGAAACCGGTCAACATTACTCGGTGTCCTCAAAACTCAGATTCCTATGCACCAATAATATGGCGGAGTATGAAGCTTTCATATTAGGGCTTAGTTTTGCGGTTGACATGAATATCCACGGATTGCTGGTGACTGGTGATTCGGACCTACTGGTGCACCAGGTACAATGAGAATGGGCTACACTTAACATCAAGATACTACCATATCTGCATCACATATAAGAGATGATGAAGAGATTCAAGAAGATAGAGTTCAGACATTTCCCAAGAATCCATAATGAGTTCGCAGATGCACTGGCCACCTTGTCCTCCATGATACAACACCCGAACAAGAATTTCATCATTCTCACTCCTGTAAGAATCAATAATCAACCAGCTTATTGTGCTCATGTTGAAGATGAAACAGATGGAAATCCACGGTTTCACGATATCAAGGAATATTTGGCAAAAGGAGAATATTCAGAGCTTGCAAATCATACTCAGAAATGTACGCTCCGGATATTGTCCAACCATTTCTTCCAAAGCGGAAGAATTCTGTATAGAAGGACTCCAGACCTTGGACTATTATGGTGTGTTGACACCAAGGAAGCTTCCAAATTGCTTGAAGAGATACACGCTAGAACCTGCGGCCCATATATGAATGGTTTCGTCCTAGCCAAGAAGATACTTATTGTAGGATATTTTTGGATAACTATGGAAAAAGACTGCATTCGGTATGTCCAGAAATGTCAACAGTACCAGATACCCGAAGATATGATACAGGTACCTCTAAATGCACTTAATGCATCAAGTGCACCTTGGCCTTTTTCCGCCTGGGGAATGGATCTCACTGGACCAATCGAGCCCACCGCTTCAAACGGTCACAGGTTCATTCTAGTGGCCAGAGACTACTTCACAAAATGGATTGAAGCTGCATCTTACAAAGCCGTAACCAAGAAATAACATCGCAGATTTAGTCAGAGACCTTAATTTTTGCCGATTTGGGGTTCCAGAATCCATCATCACTGACAATGCCGCTAATATCAAGAGTGACCTAATGAAAGCTATGTGCGAGACCTTCAAAATCAAGCACAAGAACTCCACAGCATACCGACCTCAAATGAATGGAGCCGTGGAGGCCGCCAACAAGAAAATTAAGAAGATACTAAATAAGATGGTATACAATCACAAGTAGTATCACGATAAGTTACCTTTTCTTTATTAAAATACCTAACACAATCCGCACATCAACGGGGGCAACTCCTTACTTACTAGTCTATCGTACTAAAGCAGTCATTCCCGCAGAGGTTGAAATTCCTTCCTTGAGAATTATATAGAAAGCCGAACTCAGTGACGTAGAGTGGTTAAGAAGTCACTATGAGCAATTAGCTCTCATTTATGGGGAAAGAATGAATGCAGTGTGTCATGGTCAGCTTTATCAGAACAGAATTTCCAGAGCTTTATACAAAAGGGTCAAACCCAAATAGTTCGCACCGGGACAACTGGTGTTGAAGCGGATCTTCTCTCATCAAGATGAAGCCAAAGGAAATTTTCACCCAATTTGGCAAGGGCCCTACATGATTCACATTGTACTAACAGGAGGAGCACTCATACTTTCAGAAATGGACGGAGAAATTTGGCCAAAACCTATCAACTTGGACGCAGTCAAGAGATACTATGTTTAATATTGATTACATTCCTTCATTTGAAGTAACTGAATTACTCTTGACTTGATTCCCATTTAAGAGGGGATACGTAGGCAACCCTGTGGGTTCGGTTCCAATTCAATAAAATTTTCATTTTTCCCACAATCATAAACTAGGTAACAATTTTGAGGAGGGCCCTCAAAATTTTGGAGCAAGTTCAGCCACCGGCACTGTACGCGGAACAGGCAGAAGATCGTCTAAATAACCGAGGCAGAATTTTAAGGAGGACCCATAAATTCTACGACGAGGAGGTCGCAAAGTCTCTGATAGTGTCACAGTAACTGGTTCATCTAATTCATCTAATTTATTACTTTGTTTTAAATAACTATGCACGCATATTTTTTGAAAACTTTATTTTTTAGCTGGATGCTACCCATGGTAACTCGAGGGGGATTTCAATGCGGAGCAAATCAAAGCAAGCAGGCGAAGGCACGAACCAACCTCCCCGTAAAACACATAATTTTCCTTTGGATGCAGGAACAAGGAATATCTGCAAGTACGTGCATCTTAGAATCACTATCTTCCTAACGACAAAAGCCGTTAAGCGCAAATATATCTCCAGCTAAGAAATACTCTGTTCCTACCTACTATTTGTTCATTGCATGAGACTAAGCATTGTCTCAAATCTTGCATGAGGCTACTCCTGCCTCCACAGCTGCATAAGGCTAAGCTCTGCCTTTCCCATTGCATGAGACTAAGCTCAGCCTTCACCTTGAATGAGTCTAATCCCTGCCTCCTCAATTGAATAAGGCTAAGCTCTGCCTTTCCTGTTGTATGAGACTAAGCCCAGTCTCCAACCTTGCATGAGGCTAAGCTTTACCTCCTCAACTGCATAAGGCTAAGCTCTGCCTTACCATTGCATGAGATTAAGCTCAGTCTCCACCTTGCATGAGGCTAAGCTCTGCCCTTCTCAACTGCATAAGGTTAAGCTCTACATTTCCTATTGCATGAGACTAAGCCTAGTCTCCAATATTGCATGAGGCTAAGCCATGCGTCCTCAACTGCATAAGGCTAAGTTCTACTTTCCCACTGCACGAGACTAAGCATTGTCTCCAATCTTGCATGAGGCTAAACCCTGCCTCCTTGACGGCACGAGGATAAGATTTTCCTTCCCATTGCATAAGAGCAAGCATTGTCTCCAATCTTGCACAAGACTAAGCATTGTCTCCAATATTGCAGGAGAGTAAGCTTATCTCACCTTGCATAATCACAAATGTTGTGTTGTTCAAAACCTTGCATTATTCTCTTCTCTCAGGGCTAAGCTCTGCCCCTGATCGTACACAAAACTAAGCTTTGTCTTGTTTCATCTCAAGAATCATGTGTTTGCATCTCATGGGCCGAAACATAGCCAATTTTTTGAAGGAGTCAGAGTATGAAGGCATCATTCTCATTGCCGGAATACACCATGCCATGGCCTGAGGATCTCTTTGTAAAAAACCGTAAATTTTCTTGACTAAACACAATGCCCGAGTAGGTCCCCATATTGTTATATCCGTAGTAAATCTTAAAATGGACCCTTTATGGGGTAAAAAGTACCCCGGGACTTAAAAGATAAAAAATTTCGGAGTTGCATAGATCTGCGGTTCACTATGCGATCACAGATCAGGTATGCGGACCACATAGTGGTCGCATACCTAGACAGCCTGCTGTCCAATTTGAGGACAGCTATGCGGCCCAAGATGCGATCATATTTTAGGAATGCGGACCGCATATTTGTCGCATCATTGCACCTCCATTTGCGCGAAGGAGGTTATGCGACACACTATGCGATAGCATAACAGGTATGTGGACCGCATAGTGGTCGCATACCTGGGCAATCCGATTCCTATTTTGGCCCATTTGAGGGCCATTTATGCGACAGGAATGCGGAGCGCATAGCAGGAATGCGATCGCATTCCTGACCGCATTTCCTGCTTCGGGGCTTCTAATTTTTTATGTTAAAACCCGACCCCCAGTTTTATAAAACACCCCTCCCCTTCATTTTAAACAAATATCTTATTATAATAGAGAGAAGTGAGAGTGGGTTCTAGTGAGAGAAGTGAGAGTGGGTTCTAGTGAAAGAAGTCCCCATCTTCCCCAAGTTGATACTCCATCTCTTCTTAGGCCTGGAACTAATCGAGTAGTCTTCATCTTCTTAACAATAAGAGGTAAGTCTTCACTCCATTTCCCCAAATTTTCATATTTTAGTTAGAACAGAACACATACAGGTTGGTTCTTGAATATGAGAGTTAAGACCTTGCATGCATGTGAATAATCTACCATAATCAAGCAACGGAAAGTAAGCTAGGGAAATCTTTCATAAAATAGGGTTAGTTAATCTAAAGGACAACATAGTATTTGGTAAAATGCCCAAATGAGTTCAAGGTTCCTAACTCTAAATTTGAATGTGTCACATTGTAAATTAGATTGAAGGCGTTAAAAGGTCCGGTGATTTTGGATAGAAATTGTAGAGAAATTCCAACTCGAGGTATGTATGGCTAACTCTAACCCTCATAGGATAAACCCATTGTGCTCACTTTCCGGGTATGATTCTCTTGTCGGATATCTATGAAATTTATGTGTTCTATGTGCTTAATTGAGGAATCTTTGTTTCTATGTCATTCCATGCTAATACAATATCGTTGTGCTACTTGAGTATATGAGTTGTGATCATTATATTCCTTCTTCTACTATGTGTGTGATCCTTGCATATGATGAGTGTGGTAATTATGATAGACTAGAATGGCATGAAATGTGAATCAAAAGTTGCTATGATATGAAATGTGGGTAAAGAGATGGTAATGATGTGAAATCCGAAACATGAGGTTGAATTGTTGTGAAACATGAATTAATGGAATGGATGGTTATGGAATATAGATTAAAGGATGAATTTTTGTGAAATGTTAATCAAAGGATTCTAATGATATGAAAGAAGAATCAAAGAACAATATGTTTTGGGGATCAAAAAGGTTTAAAATGATGTAAGTGATCTAAAACACCCATAATTGTACCAGGAGAATGTCCTAGGGGTGAGAAGGCCTATCCGGTCTGGCTGGGATCACACTTCATGCCGTACACATGGATGCCTTGATATTGTGATATGATTATTATTTGATGATGATTATTATCCTCACTATTTAAAGTTGAGATGTCCTAGCCGATCGGGCAGAGATCGGACTCCGTGTGCTATGCACAAGCCACGGTGTTAGCCTAGCCGATTCAGGTAGAGATCGGACTCTGTGAGAACAAGCCACGGTGGTTATATGTGATGTGATTGAAATTCAGACCTTACCTAGGATGGCTTAGCCGATCGGGCATAGATCGGACTCCGTGTGACAATGACACGGTGGATCAGTAATAATTATAACAGGATGAACTTAAAAGTACATTAACCAAAACATGGAAAAACGGGATAAGGGATGTGGTAACTTTTGTTTGTGTTTTTTCCCTTGCCTCGGTGTATTGTTGTATGATGCCTCTACTTCTGTTGACTGTTGGTGTTTATCCTATTTAGAGTAGGTTTGATTATATATACTAGAGTTATTCAATGGTACTAATATCCCTTTTGCCGGGGGCGCTACATCTTTTAAATGGATGTAGGTTGTTCTGTAGCAGGTAGCGTCGATCGCCGATAGTGGTGCCTTTCCTTCCATCTCTTCAGCAGTCTTGCTAAGCCCCACTTCCTCTCGGGGATGTGTGTAAACCATGTTAACTCATTTTGTTTATGTCATTCCTTTTGAGGTATAGTCGGGGCCTTGTTACCGGTAAGTCTATGTATTCTTCCCCGCACTCTTAGAGGCTCCGTAGACACTATGTGGGTTGTAAACGTATTTTGGGTAGTTGTTGTACTTACTCGTAATCGTGGTCCCGTATAAGAAATGTTGTACTTAGTATGTATGTTTTGGTAAGATCTTAATGTTTAAAATGTTAAAATAAGAAAGGGATTTATGTTGTAAATGCATGTTTGATTCTATTTTGTTGTTTCACCTATAAAATGTACATTATAAACACGGGGAAATCCATTGGGTAGGAAAGGCAATCCAGGTCCGCTTGACCGGGTTCATCCGGTTCGGCGCCGGTCTCGTCCCTCGGTTTTGGGCCGTGACAAACTTGGTATCAGAGCCTAAGGTTTTAAAAGTTTCCTAGGATGTCTCGGAGCCGTGTCTAGTAGAGCCCTTCTTATCGGTGTGTTGTAGACCACATCTATAATTAGGAGGCTGGATGGACATTTAAGAAAATACCCTTGATTGGTTTTTTGTATTGTGCGATGTAGTGGAAGGTGAGGTTGTCTATCTCTAATTCGTGCATTGTTCCAATTTTCAGTAAATGGCATCCAAGAAGAGAGCCCGACTCGGCCTAGAGGTCAATGCCACCCTAGGAGTGGTCGTAAATTCCTTATCTGATGGTGCGGGTGAGAATGATTCCCCGACCCTGAATCTGCCTGACTCTTCCATCCCATTCTAGGCTACTCCTATTCCTGCTCTAGCGGAGGGTGCTACAGTCCCTCCCGCTGATGTTCCTGATCCTTCCTCAATCCCAGCTTCCGGTCCCGGTATTTCTAATGGGGACCTCAGCGGAGCCATTCAAATGTTGACTTAGCTAGTGGCCTACCAGGCCCAAAGATCAAGTGTTTCCCCTGCGTCCTCTAGTGAGCAAGGGGATTCTTCAAGTTCCAGGGTTAATCTGTTTCTGCGGTTGGCCCCTCGAGAGTTCACAGGAACCGACCCGGAGGCTGACCCTCAAGATTTTATAGATGCGATGTACAAGACTCTTCGGGTTATGAAGGCTACAGACACAGAGGGGGTTGAGTTAGCTTCCTGTCGTTTTAGGGGAGCAGCGTATTTGTGGTTTGAGATGTGGGAGGATTCCCGTGGGGAGGGGAGCCCTTTGGCGAGGTTGGATGAGTTGGTAGGTGCTTTCATGGATCATTTCTTGCATGCCGAGACTATGATAGCCCGTGCTACAGAGTTTGAGGTCCTCAAGAAGGGAACAGGAGTATCATATGGAGTTCGTGCGCTTGTCCAAGTATGTTGCCCACATGATGCCGACTATGGAGGCCAGAGTTCGTCGGTTTGTTCATGGCCTTGGTCCCTTGGTTATTAATGAAGCAGCCATGAGGGTTCTTTTGGAGGAGGGAGACAAGTTCCTGGGAGAGGGACATCAGGACCACCCCAGTCTCATGCTCAGTCATCATCTAGTTGCGGCGCAACTAGGGCGTCACCATCATAATCAGCAGGGAGGTTGTTATGGGGAAAGTTCTAGGGGCAGGGGGGTTCCATCAGCCAGGCCGTTCAGGTGGGAGATTCGAGTAGCAACAATGGGGCCCATTCCTCAAGTGCGAGAGGTTTCATGTCGGGCCCTGTTATCTGGATCGGCCAGTACGCTATGGTTGTGGGGTGAGGGGTCATATTCATAGAGATTGCCCTTCATGCAACTAGGGTGCAGGATGGGGTGCCGCCCAACAATCTAGTTCTTCAGCTGCTACATCTTAAACACGCCCACCAGCCCGAGGCCCTTCAGCACCAGCAGGGCGTGGTGAAGCCAGGGGTGGTGCCCAAGGTCGGGGAGAACCCAGTCGGTTCTATGCTTTGAGTGGTCGCTAGAGTGGGAAGGCTTCTCTAGATGTTGTCACAGGTATTCTGACTATTCAAACACATGATGTTTATGCTCCTATTGATCCCGGGTCTTCTTTTTCATATGTTACTCGTTTTATTGCTTCAAGTTTTGGGATAGAACCCGAAAAGCTTCATGAGCCATTCTCCGTGTCGACTCCGGTTGGTTATTCTATTGTGGTCGTGCAACTCTATAGGAATTGTGTTGTCATAGTGTGTGGACGGGATACCACGGCCGATCTTATTGAGCTAGGAATGGTAGATTTTGATGTGATTATGGGGATGGATTGGCTCTACTCGTGATTTGCTAAACTCGACTGCCGAGCCAGGATTATGAGGCTCGAGTTTCCTAAGGAACCAGTTATTGAATTGAAGGGGAATGATGTTGTGCCAAGAGGAAGGTTTATTTCCTACCTTAAGCCCTCGAAGATGATCAGGAAGGGGTGTATCTACCACTTGGTCCGGGTTGCGGACACCACTTCAGAGGTGCCTGCTCCTGAATTCGTGCCTATTGTGAATGAGTTTCTTGAGGTTTTTCCAGATGAGCTTCCTGGGATCCCACATGATAGAGAGATTGATTTCGGGATTGATGTATTGCTAGATATACAACCAATATATATTCCACCCTATCGAATGGCGCTGGTGGAATTGAGAGAGTTAAAAGAACAGTTGAAGGATCTATTAGAAAACGGTTTCATTAGGCCTAGTGTGTCGCCTTGGGGAGCATCGGTTCTTTTTGTCAGAAAGAAGGATGGATCACTTCGGATGTGTATTGAATATCGACAGCTCAACAAGGTCAGCATAAAAAACAAGTACTCATTGCCTCGGATAGATGATTTGTTCGACCAATTGCAAGGTGTTCGGTTCTTCTCAAATATTGATTTACTGTCCCGGTATTATCAGTTAAAGATCAGGGAGCAGGATATTCCTAAGACCGTCTTCAGGACTCGTTATGGGCACTTCGAATTCTCGGTAATGTCTTTTGGGCTAACCAACGCCCTGGCAGCTTTTATGGATCTTATGAATCGGGTTTTCAAACCGTTTCTTTACCCATTTGTCATTGCCTTCATTGGCGATATTCTTGTTTATTCGCAAAGTCAAGAAGATCATGCTAATCACCTTAAGGAAGTTCTGCAGACTCTTCATTAGCACCAGTTGTACGCAATGTTTTCAAAATGTGAGTTTTTGATAGAATCAGTCACCTTTTTGGGCCATGTTGTTTCCAGGGAAGGGATTCAGGTTGATCCTCAAAAGATTGCAGCGGTAAAGGATTTGCCCCGACCAACGACCCCAGTAGAGATTCCCTATTTCTTGAGTTTGGCTGGATATTATCGGAGGTTTGTGGAGGGATTCTCTACCCTCACCTCCCCATTGACTAAGCTGACATAGAAAGCGGTTAAGTTCAGTGGTCTGATGCTTGTGAAAGGAGTTTCCAGGAATTGAAATCAAGATTGACTTCAGCGCCAGTATTGAACATTCTAGAATGTACAAAGGGGTTTGTTGTGTACTTTGATGCTTCGAGGGTTGTTTTGGGATGTGTGTTGATGCAATGTGGTAAGGTAATAGTGTATGCTTCAAGAAAACTCAAGAATCACGAGAAGAATTATCCGACGCATGATTTGGAGCTCGCAGCTGTTGTGTTTGTATTAAAAATCTGGCGGCATTATCTTTATGGGTTCCATGTGGACGTGTTCACAGATCAAAAGAGTCTTCAGTATTTGTTCAAACAGAAGGAATTGAACTTACGGCAGTGGAGATGGTTAGAATTGCTCAAAGATTATGATATGATCATTTTGTACCATCCAGGAAAGGCGAGTATGGTGGCCGACGGTCTTAGTCGGAAATCCATGGGCAGCTTGGCTCATTTTGAAGCAGGTTAGAGGCCTTTGGCTCGAGAGGTTTCGCAGTTGGCCAACCTTGGGGTCTGTCTTTTGGCCTCAGATGAAGGGAATGTTGTGGTGCGCAATGGAGCAGAGTCTTCACTTGTAACGGAAGTAAGGGAAAAGCAAATCAGGGATCCAACATTGGTGCAGTTGAGAGAGGTGATTCTGAATCATAAGGCTACAAAATTTTCACTCGGCAATGATGACGGTGTCTTGCGGTGCCAAGGGAAGTTATGTGTTCCAGACGTGGATGATCTTGGAGAGAGAGTAATGGCGGAGGCTCACAATTACAGATATTTCGTACACCCATGTACTACGAAAATGCATCACGATCTCAAGGAGCTTTATATGTGGAATAGTATGAACAGGGGTGTGGCGGACTTTGTGGCTAGGTGTCCGAATTGTCAGTAAGTGAAGGCCGAGCATCAGAGGCCCGGTTGGTTGGCGCAGCTTATAGAAATTCCATCATGGAATTGGGAGATGATCAATATGGACTTTGTGGTGGGGTTACCCCGCACTCCGCATAAGCTCGACTAAATTTGGGTGATAGTAGATTGGCTTACGAAGTCAGCGCATTTCTTGCAGTAAAGTCCACGGATACTGCAGAACAGTATGCTCAGTTATATATCAAAGAAATAGTCAAACTCCATGGCACTCCAGTATCTATTATTTTGGATCGAGGGGCCCAGTTCACAGCTAACTTTTGGATGAAATTCCAGCAAGGTTTGGGTACGCAGGTAAATCTCAGCACAACATTCCACCCACAGACTGATGGGCAAGTAGAGGAGACTCATTTGAGGCATTGTACGGAAGAGGGTGTAGATCTCCAACTGGATTGTTCGAGGTTGGAGAGGCGGAACTGCTAGGACCGGATCTTGTACATCAAGCTATGGAGAAAGTGAGAGCCATTTAGGAGAGGTTAAAAACTGCTCAGAGTCGTCAGAAATATTATTCAAACGTTCGTCGTAGGGATTTGGAGTTTCAAGTAGATGATTGGGTATTCTTGAAGGTATCTCCCATGAAGGGAGTCACGCGGGTTGGAAAGAGGGGGAAGTTGAGCCCACGGTATGTCGGACCGTATAGGATCGCCCAGAGGATAGGAAATGTGGCGTATAGGCTGGAGTTGGCCCCTGAGATGTCATTAGTGCACCCGGTGTTCCATGTGTCCATGTTGAGGAAGGTAGTTGGAGATCCATCTGCCATCGTACCGGTTGAGAGTGTTAAAGTTAATGAAGAGTTGTCATATGAAGAAGTTCCCATCGCTATTCTTGATAGGCAAGTTCGTAGGTTGAGAAACATGGAGATTGCTTCGGTTAAAGTGTAATGGCGGAGTCAACAAGTCGAGGAAGCCATGTGGGAAGCAGAAAGTGAAATGAAAGAAAAATACCCTCATTTGTTTGAATAAGTTAGGTAGTGGTTTTGAAGATTTGTTATCTTTAGGAAAATGTATTTTGTGTCTTATTTGTGCAAGAAACACCCACTTCCCTATCTTCCTTTCTCATGTGATTTTTTTTCAACCTCTTGCCATATTTGTGGGTATTGTGTTAGTTGAATTATGTGCGACCCATTGAAATAACAGACTTATGTGAAATTCGTTCTGTTATCTGCACTTTGTACAACTTGTGAAGTAGCTAAAATCATGTGGAACTTGTTGAAATATGTTTCGGGGGCCCTCTGATAGGTTGATAGGCCTATTTGAAGAGGAAACTCTGGAAAAACTTTCAGAAAATATCGGAGTTAGTGAAAATTGGGAGGGGGGCTGGTGTCTTTGTGTTTTCTTACCCAAAGTGACTCCCCGAGTCCTCATTCGAGGATGAATGATTTTAAGTGGGGGAGGATGTAAAGATACGTAAATTTTCTTGAATAAAAATAATGCCCGGGGTAGGTCTCCATATTGTTATATCCGTAGTAAATCTTAAAACGGACCCTTTATGGAGTAAAAAGTACCTCAGGATTTAAAAGATAAAATTTTCATGAGTTGCGCGAATCTGCGGTTCGCTATGCGTTCGCAGATCAGGTATGTGGACTGCATAGTGGTCGCATACCTGGACAGCTTGCTGTCAAATTTGAGGACAGCTATTCAGCCCAAGATGCGATCGCATTTTGGGAATGCGGACCGCATAGCTGCGCATCCTTGCACCTCCATTTCCGTGAAGGAGGTTGTGCGATGCACTACGCGATCGCATAACAGGTATGCGGACCGCATAGTGGTCGCATACCTGGGCAGTCCGGTTCCCATTTTGGCCCATTTGAGGGTCATTTATGCGACAGGAATGTGGACATCATAGCAGGAATGCAATCGCATTCCTGACCGTATTTCCTGTTTCGGGGCTTCTAATTTCTGATGTTAAAACTCGACCCTAGTTTTATAAAACACCCATCCCCTTCATTTTTAACAAATGTCTGATTAAAATAGAGAGATGTGAGAGTGGGTTCTAATGAGAGAAGTGACCATCTTCCCCAAGTTGATCATCCATCTCTACTCAGGCCTGGAACTAATCCAGTAGTCTTCAATCTTCTTCACCATAAGAGGTAAGTCTTCACCCCATTTCCCCAAATTTTCAGATTTTAGTTACAATAGAACACACATAGGTTGGTTCTTGAAGATGAGAGTTAAAACCTTGCATTGATGTGAATAATCTACCATATCTAGCAATGGGAAGTAAGCTAGGGCAATCTTTCACTAAAAAGGGGTTAGTTAATCAAAAAGACCACATAGTAGTTGATAAAATGCCTAAATGAGTTCAAGGTTCCTAACTCTAAGTTTGAATCTTTCACATTGTAAATTAGATTGAAGGCGTTAGAAGGTCCGGTGATTTTGGATAGAAATTATAGAGAAATTCTAACTCGAGGTAGGTATGGCTAACTCTAATCCTCATAGGATAAACCCATTGTGCTCACTTTCCGGGTATGATTCTCTTTTCGGATATCTATGAAATTTATGTGTTCTATGTGCCTAATTGAGGAATATTTGCTTCTATGTCATTCCATGCTAATACCATATTGTTGTGCTACCTGAATATATGAGTTGTGATCATTATATTCCTTCTTCTACTATGTGTGTGATCCTTGCATATGTCGGGTGTGGTAATTATGAAAGACTATAATTGTACGAAATGTGAATCAAAAGTTTCATGATATGAAATGTGGGTAAAGAGATGGTAATGATGTGAAATGCGAAACATGAGGTTGAATTGTTGTGAAACATGAATTAATAGAATGGATGGTTATGGAATATGGATTAAAGGATGATCTGTTATGAAATATGAATTAATGGATTCTAATCATATGAAAGACGAATCAAAGAACGATATGTTTTGGGGATCAAAAAGGTTAAAAATGATGTAAGTGATCTAAAACACCCATAATTGTACCAGGATAACGTCCTAGGGGTGAGAAGGCCTATCCGGTCTGGTTGGGATTGCACTCCATGTCGTACACATTGATTACTTGATATTGTGATATGATTATGATTTGATAATGATTATTATCCTCAGTATTTAAAGTTGAGATGGCCTAGCCGATCGGGCAGAGATCGGACCCTGTGTGCTATGCACAAGCCACGGTGTTAGCCTAGCCGATTCGGGCAGAGATCGGACTCCGTGAGAACAAGCCACGGTGGTTATATGTGATGTGATTTAAAATCATACCTCACCTAGGATGTCTTAACCGATCAGGCATAGATCGGACTCCGTGTGACAACAACACGGTGGATCAGTAATAATAATAACAAGATGAACTTAAAAGTGCCTTAACCAAAAGATGGAAAAACGGGATGAGGGATGTGGTAACTCTTGTTTGTGTTTTTTTCCTTGCCTCGATGTATTGTTGTATGATGCCTCTATTTGTGTTGATTGTTGGTGTTTATCCTATTTAGAGTAGGTTACACTAGTGCTATTCAATGGTACTAACATCCCTTTTGCCGGGGGCGCTACATCTTTTAAATGGATTTAGGTGGTTCTGTAGCAGGTAGCACCGATCGCCGATAGTGGTGCCTTTTCTTCCATCCCTTCAGCAGTCTTAGTGAGCCCCACTTCCTCTCGGGGCTGTGTGTAAACCATGTTGACTTATTTTGCTTATGTCATTCTTTTTGAGGTATAGCCGGGGCCTTGTTACCGGCAAGTCTATGTATTCTTCTCTGCACTCTTAGAGGCTCCGTAGACACTATGTGGGTTGTAAACATATTTTGGGTAGTTATTGCCCTTAATCGTAATCGTGGTCCCGTATCAGAAATGTAGTACTTAGTATGTATGTTTTTGTAAGATCTAATGTTGAAAATGTTAAAAGAAGAAAGGGATTTATGTTGTAAACGCATGCTTGATTCTATTTTGTTGTTTCACTTATAAAACGTACATTATGAACATGGGGAAATGCGTTGGGTAGGAAAGGCAATCCTGGTCCGCTTGACCGGGTTCATCCGTTTTGGTGTCGATCTTGTCCCTCGGTTTTGGGGCATGACACTCTTAATATTGCACATCATTATTCGAGGGCGTAATAGTTTAGAGGCACCAACCTCATGGCCCGAGAAGATCATTTTATGACCTGCGAATCCCCTATCTCACAATTCATGGCCCGGGACATCATGCTCTAAGGATATCATCCTCACCGTCCAAAGACGAGCTCCATGGTCCAAAGGGATTTTGCATCATATTTAAATTCATGCAATAATATATATGTATTTGTGTGAATCGTATTTGAAGTTTGCAGATGATCCGAGAAGTAGTCATTCTCCTAAAGGGAGTAATCTTCTTTCTAGTTCTTATTCAACGTTCATATCTTGCAACTATTTCAAATGTAACCGATCACAGTCCGTTGCCCATTCTCATCCGATAACCAGTCGAATATCCATAAACATTCCCAGATACAACCATTCCCAATACCGATATTGTCATGTCCAAAATATCTTGTCCGTTCTTACAATAACTCCATCGGTTTATTCCACCGTTGGATGCAGAACTACACATGTCAAGAAAATCTCGCCAAAATTGAACCAAATCGTTTCAAATCTCTGATTTTTGTGGCTATTCTGTTTATGTTCATTATCGATTCTTTGTGAGTAACGAATATTTTCCTATCTGTTGATGATTCTTACCTACCCCAAATTAGAGTTTTCAAACATTTTCAATCGAACCAAAATAGGTCCGATTTTCTGATTTTTAACTCTATTCTGCCTATATTAATCCTATTATGTATGATTTTTACTTTATTATTGTATATCCCGCTGATTTCACTCTTCCCCTAAAACTAGGTTTTGAAACTTTTCCCTTTTCTTACTGACTCTGATGAATCTTTCTTTTTCTGTGTTCGATTACTCGCTTTCCTTATGTTTCCCTAATTTTTACTTTAAATATTTACCGAAATATTCTGAATGATTTTGTATTTTGGTATTATTTGTGTTTCCCTAATTTTAACTTTAATGTCTACCTTAAATATTCTGAACGATTTTGCATTCTTGGTATTATTTGTTCTGCCTTAAATACTCTGTTAATTTTGTGTGTTTCCCTGATTTACTGAATCCTTGATTTGTGCCCTAAATTACCTCTAATTGGTTCCAGGATGTTTTCTTTCTAACCTACTTGCATCTGAATGATTTGTTTTCCTTGTTTATGTGTTGATTTCTATCACTATATAAACCATTCCCCCACTCCCTTCTAGGGTTTCCTCAAAATCCTTTTCTCCAAATGTTTTCTGACTTTGAATGTATAATCTTCTATGCTTATGTGCTTCGACTGATTTATGTTGAGTTTGCCTCAACCATAATTGGTTTATGCAAAAGACTCCAAATTTTCTTATAGTTTTCTTTGAACTCTGAGATTTTCCGTGTTACTTGCTGCATGATTTTGTTATGTCCTTTGATTCGCATGATTTCTCTATCAATTAATTTAAACGTCTTGTGATTTTTACCCTAGTACGTCTCTATTAGGGTTTCTGATTCTATTTCTCGACTGATTTCAGTGTTTATGAAATTTATTTAGCCTATTTGTTTATTTGTGGAAACCTATATTTTCCTCCCTTAAGTCAATATTATTTTGAATTCTTATTCACTGATTTGCTCTATTAAAACCTATGTGTTGATTCTTGATTTTCCTTCATTTGCGACCTTACTTAGTTTTCTTACTTTATATAGCTGTGATATTTACTGATTCTTCACTAATTGTTTCCTTAGTTGAACTCCTGTCTATTTACCCCTAATTGCTCACTTGATTTTCTTTCCTTGTGTGTCCAACCCCTTTACCATTGAGTAATTACCCTTAATTAAGGGAATACTATGTTGATTTTTCGGCATAACTGATTTTGTGGCTCCCTTAATTGTTGAAGATTGATTTCCTTTACCTTTTTTTTCTCTGCTCTTAACTACTATATATACTCTCCCCTATTCTCACTTTTGACACGAAAAAAGTTCATAACACACACTTACACTCAAACTCTCTTTTTTTTCTCTGTTTCTTCTGATAATCACTGATCTAGCATGCTATAAGCCAAGGCTAGATATGGAACTGCACCTGCTTTACATTATGTGCTCTCTTCCTTAACTGGTATGTCTGTAATTAGATTTTGAAACCTAAACTCTATGTGCTTCATTCCTGCACTAGTTCATTAGTTATGAACTCAATCCCTTTTCATGTTTACTGCTTTGCATAGCATATCTAATCACATCTTGTTCAATATGTAATTAGCATGTACAAACTATAATTGTTTATTTGATGTTTGTCCATCATGTCTATTTACCCCTTGCCTATTCTCATTAATAATGAGATCATGTTAGTTACATAATCTCATAAGGCAATCGACTGACTCTAGTTGTGTGTCTGATTCTGTCCAGTACCCCCTTTGCTTTCAACATGGATTTACTGCATCCTTGCTCTATGTCTTAATTACCTACCATCACGACTAACCTGTTAATTATATAAAGCTCCTAAGAGTTCTATGCATTTGCTGTCTATATGCCTCATTGTACCCTGCCATGTGTTCCTTTAATGTGAATTCTATGTGTCCCCAACCCCTTAATCCCTGTGTGAAATCTGTTTGTTGAGTGTTTCTGAATCTGGATGTTCTATGACCAATTGATTGCTTGCTGAATCCAAAACTGTTTTAGTATTCTTCTCAAACTTTTTTCACTACTAAACTAGTTTCTATTTCAAAACTATGCGAAGCACTCACTTTACTCTTAAGTCAATAGGTTATGTCCCTCCAGTGTGTTCATTGCCTTGGGATTCTCTTGAGATTTCTTTGATCTCTGGCACATGGGGGTTGGCCATTCCACACTGCACATACTCAATCCTTATTGTGAAAAGTTCTGGGTGTGAGCACTGCTTGGGATCCTTGAGGTCCTTAGGGAACTCTGACACACCTGGACACAAACTTGGCTATGAAATCCTTGACATTTGAGACTATCGAAGGCATGGCTTTATCAGGTGTGCTTTGGGCATATTCTAGGCTCCTTATAGTTAATTTTACTTTTCATTTATATATTTTATTCAATTCTAGTCTGTAATGATAATTTTAAAAGAATATTGGGGTAACTAGTATAAAGGGGGGCACAACAGCATGGAGAATCCGCTGGGGAATTATAGGCTTTTACCATTACAAACTGCTTTGTGACTTTGTCTAAATGTGATTTATTTTGTTAATGCTAGCACCCTTTCCCCTTCCCCTTTATGTGCAATTAATTGTTTGCTTTCCTAAGTATTTATTTTCCCAAAATGAAACTGACATGTTTCTTGTTTCCTTTGTAACCGCTTTTCAATTATAATTTCCATATTTATCGCTTTCATAATGTGCAAATACATGACAATATGTTGTTTATTGCTTACTTATTGTAACGACCTGACCGGTCATTTTGTGTTATCAGACCCCGTTCCCCTAAATGAAACCTCACATAGCGGCTTATTATGATTTATGACTTGCGGGGAATGGTGGTCCGGGATTCGGAGATGTTTAGAGTGCTATAGGAACATTTGGTTCCTTAAGGTTGGTCTTTAAGGCTAAGTTTGACTTTGGTCAACATTTTTAGTAAATGAACTCGGAATTGAGTTTCGACGATTCTGGTAGCTTCGTATGATGATTCCAGACCTGGGCGTATGTTCGGAATGGGTTTCTGATGACCCGGAAGAATTTCGGCGCCCAATATTGAAATAATAGTTCGTTAAGTTCATATTATGGTTTGGGATGTGTTTTTGCGATATCGAGGTCCGAACGGAATTCCGATACCGGGAATAGTTCTGTTATGTCATTTATGACTTGCTTGGAAAATTTGGTGTCATTCCGAGTAATATAGACCGTTTCGGCGCGTTGTTAGCAAAGTCTAGAAAACTTAAAGTTCCTAAGTTTGGTTCTAGGGGTTTTGAGGTGTGATTTTGGGTTTTACTGTTGTTTTGGGTGTTCCTAAGGCTCGAGCGAGTCTGTATTATGATTTGGGACTCGTTGGTATATTTGGACGGGGGCTCGGTTGGGCCCAGGTGCCTCCTAGACACCCCACGAGGCCAAAAACCAGCTACATTAGTTGCTGGTGCACCTGTTCTGGTGTGACCGCAGGTGCAGTTGCCCAGTCGCAGGTGCGGGACCGCTTCTGCGGTCCCATCCTCGCAGGTGCAACCCCCAGTAGTCAGGCCAATTCTCAAAGGTGCGGACAAAATTCCGCAGGAGCGGAGCCGCAGGTGCGGTCTCCACTCCGCAGGTGCGGGCCTAGGCTTCGTAGTCCATTTTCGCAGGTGCGCTCCTCGAGCCGTAGGTGCGGAAATGCTGTTCAGACAGTGTGTTTTTATACCTGGGAATTAACTCATTTCCCTTATCTTCTTCTTCTTCCTTGGGGCGATTTCCACCATTTTAGAGGGGCAAACAACATGGTTATTAAAGGTAAGTAAATTCCACTGTAATATTAGCTTCATGCATGGAATACTAACTTAATTAACTACCTAAATTAGTGAAAATTCAAGACTAGGGTAGTAACCTATGGCTTTCGATAATTTGAGAATTGACTTGTGAAGTAGCTATGAAATCTAGTAGAAATCGTATATTAATGATCCTTAGGCTATGGGTGAATGTTTTCTTCGTGAATTTTTGGAATTCGAGCATGTGGGCCCGAGGTTGGATTCTAGAATTTCTTTAAGAATGGGAAATCTACTAAATGAGTAGGAGAATTTCCATATTTTGAGCATAAATTAATGAATTTGTATAAGATTAGGCTAGTTTCGAGTCCTCGGGTGTAGAGTTCAAAGTTTCGGGCGTGTTCTTGGTCCGGGGAGTAGATTCTACACGAGGTGAATCTCCTTTCTAACCTTGTAAGGGGGAATTGTCCCCATAGGTGATTATAAATAATTGCATGTCCTTATTTGCGGGGGCTACGCACGCACAAAGTAACGAGAGTCTGTGCGTAGATACTACTATGTTATGTTGAGTAATTCTAGGACTCACGAGCATGCTTATATTTTCCTTACATGTATTCCTAAATGTATCTTGAATTGCTTATTATCCTTGATTTGGCATGAGAATATTAGGAAGTTGTGGTCCATGATATATTTCTTAAGTTCTTGCCTTAAAGAATAACCTCTGATAATTCCCTCAAAAAAAGAAATTGATAATTTTATGTATGTATGCGGCACGGAGTCACACGTATAATTCTTAAGAGGAATAGCCCTACTATTATGTCAATCGCGTCGCATGTTCGATTCCCGAGCGGGGTAATAGATGCCTTTATGGTTCGAGCCATTCGACCCTCGGCAGTGCACATTTATTTTTCGTGATGTTTCGGCCGTACTTGTCTGGCCTATTATGTGTTGTATGATTCACTGGGAATTTGTTGTAATTGTACAAACTGGTTCATGTTAACAAGGGAACTGGGTACATTATGTGCTAGTGAACTGTGACATGCAAAGGTAAGTACAACTATACTTGATGATTTATCCCGTTGTGATTTGTACGACTGTTATGCCTGCCTAGTTCCTAGTAAATCATGTTATTTAGAAATGTTGACCCTAGTAAGTATCACGTCTACCTCTCGTCACTACCTCTTCGAGGTTAGGCGGGATACTCACTGGGACATATTTGTTTATGTACTCATGCTGCACTTATGTACTTAATTGTACAGGTTCTAAGGCTGATGCATCTGGTAATCAGACCGGATCTCGATTCTAATCTCAGTTGGACCCGACTTCATGGTGAGTTGCTTCTCCTGACGATCCTCGGCGGCACCTTGGAGTTTTCTTTTGCTTATTTCCCGTATATTCCTTTCAGATAGTGGGATTGTATATTATGTTTTGTATATTCTGTTAATATGCCCGTAGGACTTGTGACACTAGTTCCTGGCACACCCGTAGTTGTTATTTTTTTTTACGGGACTGTACATATACATATTTGTTCATTCCTCATCATGACTGTTTTGATTAAAACTGGCTAATTATCCTTGTCAAATTATGTTTTAACTTTTAAAAACTGAGTATATTTTAAAGTGTTTAAACTAATAAGAAGGAACCTTTAGTAAATTAAGAATCGGCTAGCCTTACCCCGCTGTTGGGCGCCATCACGACCTCAGCTAGGATTTTGGGTCGTGACAACATGGTACCAGAACACTAGGTTCATGTAGGTCTCACAAGTCACGGGCGAACCTAGTAGAGTCTAGCGGATCGGTATGGAGACGTCTGTACTTATCATCGGGAGGCTATAGGATGTTAGGAAAACCTCTCCTTATTTTTATTCTATCGTGCAGTCAATGGTTTACTAAATTTTGTTGTTCTATTCTCCCATAGATGGTGAGGACGCACACCTCCGATGTTCCAGATCCGGGAGGGGCCGCTAGCCCCGTTGTTCGCGGCCGCGGCAGAGGCCGGGGGAGGGCACCAGCCCGAGGTAGGGGGCGAGGGCGTCCCTGAGCTATTCTAGTCGTACCACCAGAGGACCCCACTATAGAGGATCAGGGTGAGGTTCCCTCTGCAGGTCCTGCTCCAGTAGACTTTATGAAGGCGCCAGGATTCCAGGAGATCATGGGCCGTATAATGCTATTCATGGACACTATGTCCCAGGCTGGTTTATTTCCAGTGGATCCTGCCACATCTCAGGCAGGAAGGGAGCCCAGACCCCTATTTCCCAAGCTGCAGGCCAGATAGTATCCCTTCATCATACCCGGGTACACTGCATGTGGGTGGGGCCCAGCCAGTAGCAGCAGCACATGAGCTCAAAGCAGTTGCGGATGGTGATCCGCAGAAGTTACTGGATAGATGGACCCGATTTCACCCTCCTATCTTCGGGGGTGAGAAGGGCGAGGATGCCCGGGACTTTATTGATAGGTGGAGGGATAGACTGCACAACATGAGGAGGAGGTACAGCAGGATAAGAGAGCCAGATATTCCGGGGATTTCAAAGGTGCCCCAACTAGAGGCAGAGGTCTGTTTGGTAGGGGTCAGCCTAGCAGGCGCACATATTCAGTACCCCTACCACCACCTCCCTGTGGTGCTCCAGTGAGGTCCTATTTCAGCGCCATGCCAGAGCGTTCCTATCACCCACCAGCCATTCAGGGTTCCTCATGCGGGTATTCTGGTCATCAGGGGTCTTCTGTTCCTCACTTCAGTGCCATACCGGAGAGTTCTCCCCGTCCCCTAGCTGTCCAGGGTCCTTCATCAGGACAGCAGGTCATGCCACCAGCCAGATGTTATGAGTGTGGGGACCCAGGCTGTATAAGGAGGACTTGTCCCAAGCTCCGGGGCAGGGCCATTCAGCAGAGCTATCCGCCTACATTTCCAGCACCGGCGGATCCTCCACCCAGAGATAGAGGGCAGACTGGTAGAGGTCTTCCCATAGGTGGAGGCTAGGCAGGGGGAGCTCTGTCATCCCCTATTCATCCCAGCGGAGTTCAGCCATCTCCTATTCATTCTAGCGGCGCTCAGTTTTTCGAGGCTCCAACTAGATTCTATGCTATCCCGGCCAGATCAGATGCACTGGCCTCAGACGCCGTGATTACATGTATTATTACAGTATGTGGTAGAGAGGCATCCGTGATATTTGATCCAGGATCCACTTATTCCTATGTTTCAGTCTTATTTGCTCATTTTCTAGATGTCCCTCATGAGTCCTTGGGTTCTCCTATTTATTTGTCCACTCCCGTCGGAGATTTTGTGGTTGTAGACAGGATTTTTCGGTCCTGTGTGATTTTGGTTTGTGGATTCGAGACTCGAGTGGATCTCTTATTGCTTGACATGGTTGATTTAGAGATTATTTTGGGAATGGATTGGCTATCTACTTATCACGTCGTGCTAGATTGCCATGCCAAGACAGTTACTCTATCCATGCCTGAGTCGCCTAGGCTGGAGTGGAGAGGCTCCTCAGTTAGTACAGCCATCCGTGTTATTTCATTCTTGAAGGCTCGACATATGGTCAAGAAGGGTTGTCTGGCCTATTTTCCTTATATGCGGGACACCACCTCCGAGTCTCCGACGATTGATTCAATGCCAGTGGTTCAAGAGTTTGCTAATGTATTTTCTTCGGATCTTCCGGGCGTGCCTCCGGATCGTGATATTGATTTCCCCATTGACTTAGCTTCAGGCACCCAGCCTATATCTATTCCTCCGTACCGTATGGCTCCGAAAGAGTTGAAGGAGTTGAAGGAGCAGCTTGAGGAGTTGTTAGCTAAGACGTTCATCAGGCCGAGTGTATCGCCGTGGCGTGCTCCAGTTCTATTTGTAAAGAAGAAGGAGGGGTCTATGCGGATGTGTATTGATTACTGCTAGTTGAACAAAGATACCATTAAGAACAACTATCCTTTGCCACGCATCGATGATTTGTTTGACCAGTTGCAGGGTGCTCGGGTGTTTTCTAAGATTGATTTGAGATCAGGGTATCACCAGTTGAGGATTCGGGCTTCAGATGTTCCGAAGACTGCTTTTCGTACGAGATATAGCCATTATGAGTTCCTGGTGATTTCTTTTGGTTTCACTAATGCTCCAGCTGCATTCATGGACATGATGAATAGGGTGTTCAGACCGAATATTGATTCTTTTGTCATTGTCTTCATTGATGACATTTTGATTTAATCACGTAGTCTGGGGGAGCACGAGTAACATTTGAGAGTTGTGCTGCAGACTTTGCCAGAACAAAAGCTATATGCTAAGTTCTCCAAGTGTGAGTTCTGGTTAGACTTCGTGGCATTCTTGGGGCATGTGGTATTCATAGAGGGTATCAAGGTTGATCCTCAAAAGGTTGAGGCGGTACAGAGTTGGTCGCGTCCTACTTCAGCTACAGAGATCAAGAGCTTCTTGGGCCTAGCAGGCTATTATCGCCGATTTGTGGGGTTCTCTTCTATTGCAGCTCCATTGACTAGATTGACTCAGAAGAATGCCCTGTTTTGTTGGTGTGACGAGTGTGAGGAGAGTTTTCAGAAGCTCAAGACAGCATTGACCTCAGCACCAGTTCCAGTATTGCCTTCCGATTCTGGGATGTATACAGTATATTGCAATGCTTTGTGCGTTGGCTTGGGGTGTGTATTGATGCAGGAAGGGAGATTTATTGCTTATGCTTCACGCCGGCTGAAGGTTCATGAGAAGAATTACCCTGTGCACGATTTGGAGTTGACGGCGATTGTTCATGCTCTTAAGATTTGGAGGCACTACTTGTATGGAGTGTCCTGTGAGGTTTATACAGACCACCGTAGCTTGCAGCACTTGTTCAAGCAGAAGAATCTTAATTTGAGGCAGCATAGATGGCTTAAGTTGTTGAAGGATTATGATATCACCATTCTTTATCACCCGGGCAAGGCAAACGTGGTAGTAGATCCTTTGAGCAGGAAGGCAGAGAGTATGGGTAGCTTGGCTTATATTGCAGTAGAGGAAAGACCTCTAGCCTTGGACATTCAGTCCTTGGCTAATTGCCTAGTGAGATTCTACCTTTCAGAGCCTCGTCGAGTTCTTGCACATGTGGTTGCTCAGTCTTCGTTATTGGGGGAGATTGAGGCTCGGCAGTATGATGATCTGTGTTTTGCTGAGCTACGAGACACAGTGGTTCAGGGCAGGGCCAAGGAGATTATTATTGGCGAGGATGGTGTTCTGAGACTTCAGGGCCACTTATGTGTTCCTAAGGTTGATGGCCTGAGGGAGAGGCTTCTAGAAGAGGCACACAGTTCTCGGTATTCTGTTCATCCTGGTGCTACGAAGATGTATCGTGATTTGAAGCAGCATTACTGGTGGAGGCGAATGAAGAATGACATTGTGGAGTATGTGGCTAGGTGTATTAATTGCCAGCAGGTGAAGAATTAGAACCATAGGCTAAGAGGCCTACTTCAGCAGATGCCCATTCCTGAGTGGAAATGGGAGCGCATCACTGTGGAATTTGTGGTTGGGTTGCCTCGAACATTGCGGAAGTTTGACGCGGTTTGGGTCATTGTGGATAGATTGACCAAATCGGCGCATTTCATTCCAGTAGCTACTACTTATACTTCTAAGAGGTTGGCCCAGATCTACATTCGGGAGATAGTCTGGTTGCATGGTGTGTCGGTGTCCATTATATCAGATCGAGTTCCTCAGTTCACCTCGCACTTCTGGAGAGCATTACATAGTGAGATGGGTACCCAGATAGATCTCAGCACCGCATTTCATCCTCAGACTAATGGTCAGTCGGAGCGTACAGTTCAGATATTTGAGGAAATGCTCAGGGCATGTGTGATTGACTTCGGAGGTCAGTGGGGCCAGTTCTTGCCTTTGGCTGAGTTTTCTTACAATAATATTTATCAGTCCAGCATTGAGATGGCCCCATTTGAGGCTTTGTATGGTCGGCGATGTCTTTCTCTATCAGGTGGTTTGAGCCTGGCAAGGCTAAGTTATATGGCACCGACCTGGTGAGGGATGCTTTGGAGAAAGAGAAGTTGATTCGGGAGAGGCTCCGCAAAGCACAATCCAGACAGAAGAGTTACGCAGATCAGAGGGCGCGTGATGTATCATTTTTGGAGGGATATAGGGTCATGTTGAAAGTCTCACTTATGAAGGGTATTATGAGGTTTGGGAAGAAAGTCAACCTGAGCCCGAGGTTTATAGGTCCCTTCGAGGTGTTGAGGCAAGTTGGGGAGGTTGCTTATGAGCTAGCCTTACCTCCCAGTTTATCATGAGTTCATCCAGTTTTTCATATATCCATGCTCCGGAAGTACCACGTCGATTTCTCTCACGTGGTTGATTTCAGCACTATTTAGTTGGATGGGAGGTTGGGCTACGAGGAGGAGCCAATTGCTATTATTGATAGACAGGACCGCCAATTGAGGTCCAAGCGAGTTTCTGTCGTAAGGGTCCAGTGGAAGGGCCAACCAGTCGAGGAGGTGACCAGGGAGTCCGAGGAAGACATGCGGAGCAGATATCCACACTTATTTAGAACTCCAGGTATGATTCTAGACCCGTTCGAGGACGAACGTTTGTTTAATAGGTGGAGAATATTATGACTATCGGACCCCGTTCCCCTAAATAAAACCTCCCATAGCGGCTTATTATGATTTATGACTTGCAGGGACTGGTGGTCGGGGATTCGGAAGTGTTTAGAGTGCTATAGGAACATTTGCATCCTTAAGGTTGGCGTTTAAGGCCAAGTTTGACTTCAGTCAATATTTTTAGTAAACGACCTCGGAATTGAGTTTCGACAATTTCGGTAGCTTCGTATGGTGATTCCGGACTAGGCATGTGTTCGGAATGGGTTTCTGATGACCCAGAAGCATTTCGGCGCTCAATATTGAAATAAGAGTTGCTTAAGTTCCTATTATGGTTTGGGACGTGTTTTTGCGATATCGAGGTCCGAACTGAATTCCGAGACCAGGAATAGTCCCGCTATGTCATTTATGACTTGCCTGCAAAATTTGGTGTCATTCTGAGTAGTATAGGTTGTTTCGGCGCGTTGTTAGCAAAGTCTAGAAAACTTAAGGTTCCTAAGTTTGGTTCTAGGGGTTTTGAGGTGTGATTTTGAGTTTTAGCATTGTTTTGGGTGTTCCGAAGCCTCGAGCGAGTCCGTATTATGATTTAGGACTCGTTGGTACATTTTCACGGGGGTTCGGGTGGGCCCAAGCACCTCTCGGACACCCCACGAGGCCAAAAACCAGCTGCATTAGCTGCTGGTGCACCTGTTCTACTGTGACCGCAATTGCGGTTGCCCAGTCGCAGGTGCGAGACCGCTCCTGCTGTCCCAGCCATGCAGGTGTGACCCCCAGTGGTTAGGCCAATTCTCGAAGGTGCGGATAAAATTTTGCAGGAGCGGAGCCGCAGGTGCGGTCTCCACTCCGCAGGTGCGGGCCTAGGCTTCCTAGTCCATTTCTGCAGGTGGGAGCCGTTGCTCGCAGGTGCGAGACCGCAGGTGCGGTCCTCGAGACGCAGGTGCGGAAACTCTGTTCAGATAGTGTGTTTTAATACACAGGAATTAACTCATTTCCCTTATCTTCTTCTTCTTCCTTGGGGCGATTTCCACAATTTTCGAGGGGCAAACGACCTGGTTATTAAAGGTAAATAAATTCCACTGTAATATTAGCTTCATGCATGGAATACTAGCTTAATTAACTACCTAAATTAGTGGAAATTCAAGAATGGGGTAGTAACCTAGGGCTTTCGGTAATTTGAGAATTTACCCGTGAAGTAGCTATGAAATCAAGTAAAAATCATATATTAATGATCCTTAGGCTATGGGTGAGTGTTTCTTCGTGAATTTTTTGAATCCGAGCATGAGGGCCTGGGGTTGGATTTTAGAATTTCTTCAAGAATGGGAAATTTACTAAATGAGTAGGAGAATTTCCATATTTTGAGCATAAATTCATGAATTTGTATAACATTAGGCTAGTTTCGAGTCCTCGGGTGTAGAGTTCGGAGTTTCGGGCACGTTCTTGGTCCGGGGAGTAGGTTTGACACGAGGTGAGTTTCCTTTCTAAGCTTGTAAGGGTGAATTGTCCCCATAGGTGATTATAAATAATTGCATGTCCTTATTTGCGGGGGCTACGCACGCACAAAGTAACGAGAGTCTGTGCGTAGATACTACTATGTTATGTTGAGTAATTCTAGGACTCACGAGAATGCTTATATTTTCCTTACATGTATTCCTAAATGTATCTTGAATTGCTTATTGTCCTTTATTTGGCATGAGAATATTAGGAAGTTGTGGTCCATGATATATTGCTTATGTTCTTGCCTTAAAGAATAACCTCTGATAATTCCCTAAAAAAAATTGATAATTTTATGTATGTATGCGACACCGCGTCACACGTATGATTCATGAGCGGAATAGCCCTAGTATTATGTCAACCACGTCGCATGTTCGATTCGCGAGCGGGGTAATAGATGCATCTATGGTTCGAGCCGTTCGACCCTCGGCAGTGCACATTTATTTTTCACGATGTTTCGGCCGTACGTGTCCGACCTATTATGTGATGTATGATTCACTGGGAATTTGTTGTAATTGTACAAACTAGTTCATGTTAATAACGGAATTGGGTACATTATGTGCTAGTGAAGTGTGACATGCAAATGTAAGTACAACTATACTTGATGATTTATCCCCTTGTGATTCTACAAATGTTATGCCTGCCTAGTTCCTATTAAATCATGTTATTTAGAAATGTTGACCCTTGTAAGTATCACGTCTACCTCTCATCACTACCTCTTCGAGGTAAGGCGAGATACTCGCTGGGTACATATTTGTTTATGTACTCATGTTGCACTTCTGTACTGAATTGTACAGGTTCTGAAGCTGGTGCATCTGGTTATCATACCGGATCTCGATTCTGATCTTAGTTGGACCGGACTTCACAGTGAGTTGCATCTCCTGATGATCCTCGGTGGCACCTTGGAGTTTTCTTTTGCTTATTTCCCGTCTATTATGTTAGTATGCCCGTAGGAGTTGTGACACTAGTTCCTGGCACACCCGTAGTTGTTATGTTGGTTTACGGGTCTGTATATGTACATATTGGCTCATTCCTCATCATGACTGTTTTGATTAAAACTGGCTAATTATCTTGTCAAATCATGTTTTAACTTTTAAAAACTGAGTATATTTTAAAGTGTTTAAACTAATAAGAAAGAACCTTTAGTAAATTAACAGTCGACTTGCGTGACCCCGCTGTTGGGCGCCATCACGACCTCAGCTAGGATTTTGGGTCGTGACACTAATTGCTGCATAATCATGCTCAACATCATACTCCACTCGTGCCTAAACAAATGCTATAGCAACGCTTGATGAGTGGTTGCGATCTTCCTGTTTATATCACCCCCTAAATTCGGAAAGGCTTATTTGCGGTAAAACCAGTCGATTGATGGTGCAGTCGATGGTTCCGTGCCTTTCCCACTCGAGTTGTCTACTCGAGGTACCAGTCTAGACCCCCATAGAAACCTTATTGTTGTTATATTGTGCATGCATCATGGTCAAACCTAGGCTGTTTAATGTCATCCGCACAATAACCCTTTAAGACAAGCCTTATCCAAAAGACCACCGGGGTTTTTATAATCCCAACGAACACGATCACGTTCTGTGCATTAATTTGGAGACATAAATGCCTGTAGGCTAATCATAAGTGTAAAAATAGTCGAGTCTGGTGGGGGAAAGGGCCTAACAATTTTTGTCTTGCAGAAAATGAGGCACGAGGTCCCAGATTCGCTATGGTCAGCAATATCCCACTAATGCTTCTAGACTGGTGGGAAGACCTTTCTTCCAGTGACAAGAAACATGTGAAGAATGTCCTTCTGGGACCAAGGAGATTATATTTATTCGCTTTTCCAAATGTAATAAGGTCAAGTGCCAATAATGACTTATCTTTATTATCTTAGTGTCGTTTTGGGATTTGTCTATTTTTATATTAATTAAATGAGGAATTTTGGCATCTAAGTTCTCCAAATCAACTTGTCGCTAGGCCTACCTCGGGCACAACGAGGCTCCCAGATTCGCTATGGTCAGCAATATCCCACTAATGCTCCTAGACTGGTGGGAAGACCTTTCCTCTAGTGACAATAAACATGTGAATAATGTCCTTCTGGGACCAAGGAGATTATATTTATTCGCTTTTCCAAATGTAATAAGGTCAAGTGCCAATCATGACTTATCTTTATTATCTTAGTGTCGTTTTGGGATTCGTCTATTTTTATCTTAATTAAATGAGGAATTTTGGCATCTAAGTTCTCCAAATCAACTTGTCGCTAGGCCTACCTCGGGCACAACGAGGCTCCCAAATTAAGACACACATTTACATTCATGCAATACGTGTTTAAATGCTGCAAATACTTTCATCATAACCCTCAATGACTTGGTACCTTTTGTTTTTATTTTATTTCTTTTGATTATTCCCCTTCCCCAAAGGTTGGTTCGTGCATTCTAGCATTATCAGCTTATCATACCAGATCCAGAGGCCCTCCACCTCCTTCCTCCTCCAAGTGTACCAAAAATGGACTACTGTGCAATTGTCGAGGAGGAGGAGGAGGAGGAAGGCCCTACCATCCAAGCTGTGAGCAGGGGATCGTTCCTCAAAAATTGGGCTATCAAACCATCTAGGGCCCGACGAGTCCCGGGGTAGCAACGCTGAACAACATTGTTTACTTTTTCTTTCCAAGAAAATGATTTCTCCTTCTTGCATTCTATTTTAAATAAAATTACCAATGTTCCGAAACGTTTGTTTAAATTATTGAAAATCGCTTTTATGTTTTAAGGAATCGATATTTATTATTTTTCTCTCATACTTTTACCTATACATCATTACTATTTCCTGTCTTGATGAACCAATGATTGTGACATGTAATGAGACAACGCAACAAAAGGACAGTGATTCAGAAGAAGAGGATATCATACTCGAGGAAATAAAGGATTTTGAGAACAAGCCTAAGTCCAATCTGGACGAGACCGAGGTAATCAACTTGGGAGATCCGGAGACTGTCAAAGAGACTCGCATCAGCATCCACTTGTCACCGCCAAAGAAAGAAGAGAATACACAATTCCTGAAGGAATATGAACACATATTTGCATGGTCATATGATGACATGACCGAATTAAGTACATCCATTATGGCTCACAAATTTCCTTAAACCTGATGTGACCATCAGTGAATTCCACAGCCTACAGACCTCAGATGAGCGGAGCTGTAGAAGTCCCCAACAAGAATATCAAGAAAATGCTGAGAAAGATGGTAGAAAATCACAAACACTGGCACGAAAAGTTCTCATTTTCCTTATTGGGATACCTCACCACAGTCCGCACATCAACCAGGGCAACTCCTCACTTACTGGTTTATGGTATGGAAATTGTTATTCCTACCGAAGTGGAGATTCATTCCTTGAGAATCATACAAGAAGCTGAGCTCACCGACACTAGAATGGATAAGGAGCCGTTATGAGCAACTAGCCCTCAAAGACGGGAAAAGAATGAATGCAGTGTGTCGCGGACAACTTTATCAGAACAGAATGACCAGAGCCTTCAACAAAAAAGTCAAGCCAATACAGTTCACACTGGGCATCTGGTGTTGAAGAAGATCTTTCCGCATCAAGATGAAGCCAAAGGGAAATTCTCTCCTAATTGGCAAGTTCCTTACATGGTTTACAGAGTGCTGACAGGAGGAGCTCTCATACTTGCAGAAATGGACGGCGAAGTCTGGCCAAAACCGATCAACTCGGATGCAGTTAAACGATACTATGTGTAACTATTTATGCTTTCTCAAATGATGTAAATTGAACTACGCTCAACCTGATTCCCGTTCAAGAGAGGATAAGTAGGAAGCCCTGTGGGTTCGGTCACAATTCAATAAAAATCTTATTTTACCCCACAATTGGAAACTGGGGCAGAATTTTGAGAAGGACCCTCAAAATTCCGAAGCAAGATCAGCCGATCGCAGCATGTACAACAGTCAGAGATTTCAATCCATCAAACTAGGGAAGAATTTTGAGGAGGACCCTCAAAATTACATAGCAAAAGAGGTTGCAATGCCTCGGATCTTGTCACGGTCGTCGGTTCATCTAAAATTCTTAAAGTACATTTTTACTATGTCCTTACAAAACTATTCATGCTTGCTTGTAAGATAACTCTGTTTATCCAAACGCTACCCCGATGATGCAATTAGGATCATCAGACCAAGCAAAGCAGGACAAGTAAAGCCAGTAGGGACACGAATCAACCTCCCCCGTCTACAAAACTCACGATTTTTCTTTGGATGCAGGGACAAAGGATAGACATGTCGCAAAGTCAAAATCCTCACAACAATCGGGTTATCGAAATCTACTACCAGCTAAGAAATTCTGCTACTGTCTGCTATTCATTCTACTTTCTGCATAAGGCTAAATGTTGCATTAACTTGTGTAAGGATAATCTCTGCCTTTATCATGCATGAGGTTAAGCTCTACCTCCCCAATTTGCATAAGGCTAAACGATGCCTTCCCTTGCATAAGGCTAATCTCTGCCTTTATCCTGTAAGAGGTTAAGCTCTACCTCCCCCATTTGCATAAGGCTAAACACTACCTTCCCTTGCATAAATCTAATCTCTGCCTTCATCCTACATGAGTTTAAGCTCTACCTCCCCCATTTGCATAAGGCTAATCTCTGCCTTCATTTGCATGGGACTAAGCCTTGTCCCGCATCTTTCATGAGGCTAAGCTCTGCCTCCATTTGCATAAGGCTAACCTCTGCCTTCCCTTTGCATAAGGCTAATCTCTGCCTTCCCTTGCATAAGGCTAATCTCTGCCTTCATTTGTATAAGACTAAGCCTTATCCCCCATCATGCATGAGACTAAGCTTTGTCTCCACCTTGCATGAGGTTAAGCTGTACCTCCATCTGCATTAAGTCTAATATCTGCCTTCATTTGTATGAGACTAAGCTCTGTCTCCATGCTTGCATAAGGCTAATCCATGCCTTCCCTTGCATAAGGATAATATCTGCCTTCATTTGCATGAGAATAAGCTATGTCTCCATACCTGGATGAGGCTAAGCTATGCCTCCAATTTACATTCTTTCGCCGAGACTAAGCGTTGTCTCTCCGGCATTATCTACTTTACTCTTCTTTCGGGCTAAGGTCTGCCCTCCACTTTGCAAGACTAGGCTTCATCTTGTTGACATCATATTATCGCATCTCATGGGCTGAAATATCGCCAATCTATCCAAAGGTGTCATAGTCTAAAATTCGCATATCATTATTCAAAGGCGTCATAGTTCAGAGGCACCATCTTCATGGCCTGAGAACATCATTTCATGGCCTGCGAATCTCTCACCGAACAATTCATGGCCCAGGACATCATGGTCTAAGGACATCATCCCTAACCGTCCGAAGGCGACTTTCATAGTCCAAAGGGAACCTGTATCATGTTTAAATTTCTGCAAAATATATGCTTGTAGTATCTTTATTTGCAGGTGACCCGGCAAGTAACTCTTATCCTAGCGGGAGCGATCTCACTCCAGTTCCTTCAGTTATCTCAAAACCTGGCCTCTAACCATAACCAATCCTTCGCCTATCCCAAAACATTGTGTCCGTTCTTGTGATGACTTCATCGATATATTTCGCCGATGAATACAGAACTACACATGGCCTAATTCCTGTAAAACTAGGGATATGTCGGCAGCTGAGAAGCCAGAGTGCGGCCTAAATCTCTCAAATTGTTTCGCTCGGTCAAAATTGGCCATCATATCTTTACCCGACATTTCTTAATTTAATATTACTATTTATGCGCTTACTAAGTCCAAATTATTCTATAAATAGCCAATTTGGTACGTTTTGGCTACAATTGCAATAACTTTGCAATTATAGCCCATGCATACAATTTTGCATTATTTTTCTACTAGAAATTAGCCCTTTATATTTTTAAATGCTAAATAACCATTTTTCAAGACATTTCTGCAAGAAATTCATTTTTTATGATTAGTAATTATTTTACAAATTATTTTAGTCAATTTATTTGGGGTATTTGACAAATGGCCATTTCTATTTCGATTTCAGCCTTATAAAACTAGCCCAAATACCTAACTAAATCAGCCCAATATAATAGGCCCAAACCCTTATATAACCCGACCCAATATAGGTGAATCCTAGTCTTTGATCATTTTTTATCAACGGTCCGAATTACCCCTTATCTTAATTAACCTTAATTACCCCTCCCCAAACCCCTTATTTTTTCTCTTACACTCCACCGTCATCTCTTCCCCTCCTCTCCAAATCCTCTCTGACCTAACTCTAACTTTCCATTGTCGTCACTCTCCACCGTCAACCATGGTGGTTCCTCACCACCCTCAGTCCTCTCATCGATCACTTACGCCGGGTTTTGCTGTCTCTGAGGTCCTCAAGGGACCAGGGCCAGTCCACTTATGACTTTGATCTTGTCTCGCCTGTTTCAGGCCGCCATGGCTCGATTTTGAGTAAGATATTTATATTTTTGGTCTAAACCTATGGATTTATAAGCCTATGTCTTCATCTCTGTATTATTTCTAAAACCCTAATTTCGTCTTTTGGACTTCTCGGATCTGAGATGGATCGAACTTATTTCATATATTTTTATGAAAATCTTTTGGTTTTTCGAGTGGTTTTCCATTTTCTTAAACTAGGGTTTCCTGAAAATCTTTTTCTCCAAACGTTTTCTGACTTTGAATGTCTGATCTTCTATGTTTATGTGCTTCGACCGATTTATGCTGAGTTTGCCTCAACCCTAATTTGTTTATGCAAAAAGACTCCAAATTTTCTTATAGTTTTCTTTGAACTCTGAGATTGTCCGTGTTACTTGCTAAATGATTTTGTTCTGTGCTTTGATTCGCATGATTTCTCTTTCGCTTAATTTAAATGTCTTGTGATTTTTACCCTAGTACGTCTCTATTAGGGTTTCTGATTCGATTTCTCGACTGATTTCTGTGTTTATGAAATTTATTTAGCCTATTCATTTATTTGTGGAAACCTATATTTTCCTCCCTTAAATCAGTATTATTTTGAATTCTGATTCACTGATTTGCTCTATTAAAACCTATGTGTTGATTCTTGATTATTCCTTCATTTGCGACCTTACTTAGTTTTCTTACCTTATTTAGATGTGATATTTACTGATTCTTCACTAATTGTTTTCTTAATTGAACTCATGTCTATTTACCCCTAATTGCTCACTTAATTTTCTTTCCTTGTGTGTCCAACCACTTTACCATTAGGTAATTACCCTTAATTAAGGGAAGACTATGCTGATTTTTGGGCATAAATGATTATGTGGCTCCCTTAATTGTTGAAGACTGATTTCCTTTACCTTATTTTGCTCTTCTCTTAACTACTATATATACTCTTCCCTATTCTCACTTTTGACACGAAAAAAAGTTCATAACACATACTTACATTCAAACTATCTTTTCTTCTCTGTTCCTTGTGATAATCACTGATCTAGCCGGCTATAAGCCAATGCTAGATATTGAACTGCAGCTGCTTTACATTTTGTGCTCTCTTCCTTATCTGGTATGTATCAGATTAGATTTTGAAACCTAAACTCTATGTGCTTCATTCCTGCACTAGTTCATTAGTTATGAATTCAATCCATGTTCATGTTTACTGCTTTTCTTAGCATGTCTAATCATGTCTTGTTCAATATATTATTACATGTACAAACTATAATTGTTTATTTGATGTTTGTCCAGCATGTGTATTTACCCCTTGCCTATTCCCATTTAGTGATGAGATCATGTTAGTTACCTAATCTCTTAAGGTAATCGATTGACTCTAGTTGTGTATCTAATTCTGTCCAGTACCCCCTTTGCTTTCAGCATGGCTTTACTGCATCCTTGCCCTGTGCCTCAATTACCTACCATCATGACTAACTTGGTAATTCTACAATGCTCCTAAGTGTTCTATGCATTTGATGTCTATATGCCTCCCTGTACCCTATCATGTGTTCCTTTAATGTGAATTCTATGGATCCCCAACCCCTTCATCCCTGTGTGAAATCTGTTTGTTGAGTGTTTCTGAATCTGGATGTTCTATGACCAATTATTGCCTGCTGATATCAAAAGTGTTTTAGTATTCTTCTCAAACTGTTTTTCACTGCTAAGCTAGTTTCTATTTCAGTAAATCTTTTCACTCCTAGAGTCATCTTTATACTATTTTTTCAGTAAATCTTTCAAAACTATGTCAAGCACTCTCACTTTACTCTTAAGTCAATAGGTTCCGCCCCTCCAGCGTGTGCACTGCCTTGGGATCCTCTTGATATTTCTTTGAACTCTGGAAACTGGGGTTGTCCATTCCACACTGCACATACTCAATCCTTATTGTGAAAAAGTCAGGGTATGAGCACTGCCCGGGATCCTTGAGGTCCTTAGGGAACTCTGACACACCTGGGCACAAACTTGGCTATGAAATCATTGGCATTTGAGACTATCGAAGGCATGCCTTTATTATGTGTGCTTTGGGCCCACTACAGGCTTCCTATAGTTAATTTTACTTTTCATTTGTGTAATTTATTCAATTCTAGTCTGTAATAATCAGTTGTAAACAGATATTGGAGTAGCTAGTGAAAAGGGGGGTGCGACACTGAGTTTTAGGTTTCTTGTGTAAATGAAGATTGTTTTTCTAGGTTTGACCAATTGTTATTTTTGGTCTATGGTGAAACCTGTTTGGATACGAAATTGAAGGCCTGGCTGTGCTAGGTATATATTGGGCCTGTTTTAGGTTCACTATAGTTATTTTGTAACTTTGTAATTTATTTCATTTAGTAGGTCTGTAATAATTCAGTAATAATAATTGGAGTGTTAGTAAAATTGGGAAAATGGGTCTATTCTAATATTTGCATTAAATGGGTAGAAATCCTACCTATATGTGTTTAATGCGTCCAATATGTTCTGCTCCTATGTGTTGTTAGATAACCTGCCTATAGGACCTGAGTCTTTAATTCGTTCAACATGTTCTGCTCCTATGTGTTCTATTAGATATGATGCCGATATGAAATAAGATGTCAATGACCAATCTTTCACTTTGCATAACTGCAGCATATTCATTAGATACTATGTCCATAGGATTACATTAGCTTGTGTTCTACTGATCTTCATATAGAAATCAAGCCTATAGGACTTTAAGTAGTTAATTTGCTATTGTTATCATACTGCTCACCTAGAAGACATCCCTATAGGAGCCAAGTAGAAAAATCAGTTTCAATTACTAATCGTTAGAAATCCTGCCTATAAGGTAATAACACTCGCTTTTAAGTGTTAATATTGAACTTTCAAACAATATTTAGTTGCTTAGCCATACCAATATTGGAAAGCATGCCTATAGGATCAAACTGGGTAATTTCGAGTATTTTCAATGGTTATCACTGCCAACTACTGTGTAAATCACCTAGAGATCATGCCTATAGGTTTAATCACTTATAATTTGTAATTTGAATAGTCACCATGCAACACCAAATCCCCTAAACCATATATTTGTTTAGAAATCATGTCTATAAAATGGCACCCTGCATCTGAAACTACCTGCATGTTTGAATTCCGAGGTCACATAGAAACCATGTCTATAGGGCTTAATGGCTTTAATTTGCCTCCATTCTGAAACTGTTTAACGCCTAATGTGAGAATTTGTTTGTGTTCATTTGTTGTCTAAGTGTGGAGGCTAACTTGAGCCCTTAATTGCTTAGAGCTCCAATGCTTGGGGCTTTAGAGCAAAATTGTGACTAGAAAGTGGTCTTTAGACGAGGTAAGTCGCTTTTCTAACCTTGTGAGAGGGAATTAACCCCATAGGTGAATTTATTTATTATGTGCTTCTATTGTGGGGGCTACATATGCACGATGTGACGAGATCCGTAAGTAGCTACCAATTATGCTTATGGTCGGGTAGTCTAGGACCCAAATCATCTTATATTTGCGACGTTTGCACCCTAGTTAATTTAATTTCTTAACTCATATTGGAACTCGATAAGGGAATTGCAAAAGGTTAAACTTCATTTACTTGAGTTTTGGACGGGTCACTTGACAGTTAATCAGAATTGGTATTTCTTTGGATATTATCCTCTTAATAAATCTTGAATCGGTTGTTTTAATGTATTTTTCTCTTCTCGTGGAGCGTTCTGAATGCCTTGGTAGCAGAATAGATGCATCTACGGTTTGTTCCGTTCGATCCTCGGCAGCACACAGTTTATATATTTGTATATTGGATCGGGTCGTGCGACCTTGGCATAATTCGTGCGTAATAATTCATGGAGTCAAATTATAATTGATGTTATTTCATTCGCTTGAGAGATAAAATTTGTTAAATAATGGAAACATATTTTGGATTTACATATTAAGGAAAATAATTGTTTATTTATTTCTTGTTATTGAGTTTTCAGCTTTATTTATATAATCCATGCTTAATTATAATATCGGTACTTTATTGTTAGCCCATAGTAAGTTTCGAAGCCGTCCCCTCGTCACTACTTCTTCGAGGTTAGACTAGATATTTACTGGGTACGCGTTTATTTACGTACTCATGCTACACTTGCTGCACATTTTGTGTAGGTATATATATGTCCAATGGTCTTGTGGGCGCAAAGACGCATTTATTGCAAGGACTCGGGTGAGCAGCATCCCATGTTGCGAGTCCGCGGAACACAGAGTCTCCATCAGAGTTATTTACATTTTTCCTATCAAATTTGTATTCTAGACATGTGTTATATGTTATCATATTTCCTAGTTGATGCTCATGCACTTGTGACACCGGGTTTTGGTGGTGCTTACGGGTTGTTCATCGTTGAAGTTTGTGAAAATTATTATCATTTGTCCTAAAAATTCTATTCATACTATATTATTAATGGAAATTATGATTTCAAAGGAATAGAGTAATTAAGTGGATCAAACATAGTTGGCTTTCCTGACGGCGGCGTTAGGCTCCGTCACGACCTATAGTGGATGTTGGATCATGACAACACGTGCGGATTTTTAGGCGCAGAAGTGAAAATTGTTGTGTATTAAAAAAATAAGACTGTGTTTATTTGGTATTTTGAGCGTATCTTGAGTTCTAGAGCTCCGATTGAGGTGATTTTTGCGACGTTCTTTTCATCTTTTTAAGGGAGTCAGTATCTAATTTTTGTATTTTTTTTATTAAAGAAGTTCATTTTTGAATTAATCCATGTTTTGATCGAAGAATTGTGTTTTTTATCAAAAACTTTTCTAAAGAGAATAATTAGGTTTTGAACATCGATTCGGAGTCGGAATTGGATGAGATTAGTATAGTTGGGGTCATTATCGAATGGGTGTTCGGATTTTGTGAATTTTGTCGGGTTCGAAGTGCGGGCCCAGTGTTGACTTTTTGATTGACGTTTTAGTTTTTATTAAAGACCGAAACTTTATTATTCGGAGTTGTTTTCTATGAGTTTTATTTATGATTTTAACTTATTTTGGCTAGATTTCAGTCGTACAGAGGTTGTTTCACTCAAGTAGGTCATTTAGAGTATTGGTCTACCTTCTTTGAGGTAAGTATCTTGCCTAACTTTGTGTGGGGAACTACCCTTTAGGATTTGAGTCATTTGTGCTAATTGTGTCATTTGAAGGTTGTGCACGCAAGGGGACGAGTATGTACTCGGACTTAATTGTGGAAATTTGTCCGTTTAGGGATCTTAGGTTCTTATGTTCTATAAAGTTTTTTTGTCATGTTAAATCCTCCATTTACTAAATTCACCCTTACGTGTCTTATTTGGAATTAATTGATTCATGTTTTACCCTTGTTGCCAATTAAACTCTTATGTGCCTTAACTGAAATTTTTGCCTAGTTTATTGTTATAATATATTTTCCTTAATTTCTTAACCTTAATTGAAGTTATTATTATCTCTTCCGTGATTGCTTAACCTTAACTTACGTTATTATTATCTCTCCCATAATTGCATTACCCTAATTGAAGTTATCATTATCTCTTCCGTAATTGCTTAAACTTAATTGAAGTTGTTAGTGTATCTTCCATAATGGCTTAGCCTTAATTGAAATTACTATTATCTCTTCCATAATTCCTTAGCCTCAATTGAAGTTTGTTATTCCTTTCATTGTTGACGTATTCCTATTTGGGGTCATTGATTCATGATATCTCTCTTTCCGTCGAATGGTACTTTTGTGGAATCATTGTTATAGATTATCTATCCCTTGTTGAGCTATTCTAGTCGAGACCATTATTTCCTGTTGTGTCTTTCTTTGTGAGATCCTTCTTCCGTTTCTTGTGTTCTGATTCTTGTGTTAATTTCCTTGTTGTATTCTCGTGTTTATTGTTGTTGTTTCTATTGTACTCATAGTTGTTGAGCTGAGGGCTATGGGTGGTTGTGGTATTGAAACTTTTCTGAGGAAATATTGTGCCACATGGGCACATGTTGTGAAAGTCATTCTATTGTGATGTTATGTTTTGGAACACGTGGTATTGTTGTGCAATTGTCGGGGTGTTCGCACATGAGTTGTCTGTGTTGTTGTTATTATTGATATGTGCGCATGCGACGTGACAAGGCGGGATATATATGTGGGTTTACACATGTGGCGAGACAAGACGGGAATATTATTGTGCACGTGCGGCGAGACAAGGCGGGAATTTACTTTATTATTGCACACGTGGCGAAACAAGATGGGCTATATCGGGGAATGATATGTGATGACTTGTGATGGCCTGGGGCATTGTTATTGTTGATATTCTGTAGTGGTGTGCCTACCTTTGTTATACCGTGTACATTTGGTGGTGAACGTTTCTTATGTGCCATTCGTTGTCTCTACTCTTACTTGCTGATTTGACTTATGGTAGAACATTTGCACAAGCATACACATAAATCAATCACCCATATGGGTTTAAGAAGATGAATATTGATGTTATTGACCATTTACATGTACTCTCGTGTACTTGCCTTCTATGTGAGAGTTATCTTGTTGGCACATGAGTTGTTCATGGAATCATGAGTCATCGCTATTGTTGGCACGTGAGTGGTCTGTGCGGATATTAGATATTGTTACTTTCTTGGCATGTGAGTCATCCGTGCGATTATGAATTGGAATATGGGCACAAGATACCAGGTTATTAGGGTTCATGAATTGTGACCCGTGATTTGTGATTTTGAGGTTTGGTACCTCAAATCTTGTTTGAAAGGGTTGTTCTTATTGAGTTGTTACTTGTTTTCCTTTATTTGGTTTCACCGGACTTAGAATGTATTCATCTTACTCGACAAAATCACTACATGTTTGCTTCTTGTTACTAATTGTTGTTTCTAGTGTTTCATTGCGAGTATTGTATTATCTTCCTTACCGTTTTTAGCTTTATATTAACATTGTTTCCCTGTTAGTTCACCTTCATGCTTGTTCAGGTTGTCTAGTCTAGTAGGTGTCTTGACTGTCCCTCGTCACTATTCCACCGAGGTTACTCTTCATACTTACTGGGTACCATTGTTGTGTACTTATGTTACACTTTCTGCACATTTTTGTGCAGATCCAAGTATTTTGGAGTTGGTTGATCAATGGCTAGTTGTTCGGTTTTGTTATGGAGACTCAAGGTAAACCTGTCGTCGTATCCGCAGGCCTCGGAGTCACCATCTGATATTGTACCTATACTGTTTATTTCTATTGGGAAATAGTTGCATTTAGGGATATTTCTAGCAAACTCAGTAGAGCTTATGACTTGTACTACCACTATTTTGGGATTGTTGGCTTGTATGAAATTTCCAATTTGAAATTAATAATTGTTGGTTAGATTTTACCATTATTTCTACAACTATTAGCCTTACCTAGTCCTAATGACACATGTATCTCACATGCAGGTATACATAAATATACTTGTGATACATATTTGATAAAAATATGATACATAAGTGATACACAGTGTGATACACCTATCATTCTTTTCATCTTCATCTTCTACTTCGAATTTTCAATCAAAACTGAGATTCAAGCTCCTTAAAGTGTATCCAATATATTCTAATAACACTTACTCAAAAAAAAGTAAAAAAATTTATCTTTCTTTGCGATAAATAGCTAATTGGCTAATATTAGTAATATTTTATGAATTGGTCAATTTTTATAATAAATCTACATATATTTAAAAAATAAATTTTTGTATTACATGCATTGAGTATAAGCTTATAAGTTTCTCGACGTTTGTATTCTCAATTGGTTAAATAGATTTTAGAAAAGAAAAATATATTTAAAAAGAAAAAAAAAAGGGAAAAAAAAAAGAGAAAAAAAGTTGATAACTTAGTGGGTAACACATGCAATTTTAAAAAGTCAATTAGAAATGAGGGGAGAATAATTATTGTTCAAATTGAATAAAATTTTAATTTTTAAAGTAAAGGTGGGGGCGCAAATGATTTACACCCACCTTTTATTAAATTCTACTTCCATAGGTACTCCGAGCATTGTATTGAAAAAACAGTACAAGTTCTCAATTTAACATAAGATTGTATTGTTTAAAATTTGTTTTAATAGTGTGTCACACATTTGTTTATTTATTTATCTCAACAAGATCGTAGAGAGTGGAGTTGGCGTCCTCCACTCAAGATTAGTAGTCTAGGTAGGAGGTTGGTTCTATTTTGTTTTTTTTCTTTTTTCTGCTCTTTGTAGTAACTAGCAACAGAGCTTGTGCACCAAGCTCACAAAGAATACGAAAGGGTCAGGTGAATACACCTCTCCCAAACGAAGCAGTTCTTTCCACTCGTTAATTAAAATTTGGTTAGTTAAAAAAAAATTGATAAATCTGATTAACTTTATGAGAACGGTTTCAATAGATTTTGTAAAAGTCTGACAATTGTAATGGGATTAGCATAAGAAGAATACTACGTAATCGTTAAATTCTTTTTCCAATGAAAAAAAATCTATTTAAGAAAAGTACCTTAATCCCTAAAATAAATTAGAATTGGAAACTCTGAAGAGTAGCTAGAAAAAGTTGTCGCATGTTTAACCCAAAATTAAAAGTACACAGGCACTGTAAGATTGTTTTAAAGTGATATAATTGCCTAATGTATTAAAAATAAATGCTGATTTTAATAGCTTTCTCAACTAGTGTTAAATACCGCGATTATCACAACACATAAAAGGATTTTTTTTTGAGTTACATATATATTTTCTAAGTTTTAAATGTGTCACACATTTGCTAACTTCTATATCAATACAAGTTTGTACAGAGGGGACTTTAACGTTTTCCACATCCCAAAAAATAAAAAACAAAAACCAAAAATTTTTTTAACACAAACTAACTAAAAATTTATGTATTAGAATTTTATGGCCTACTTCAATTTTGTAGTGAATCTGATTGTTCAATTTGGATACCAAGTCTGATTCACCGTGATGATTGATAGGTCGTTTTGAGTTTTAGCTTTTCTTTTCTTGTCCCGAGATCTCCATTAGAACTGTTTAGTATTCTTCGATCAATAGTTTGTATAAACGGACCCAGATTGGTATTTTGACGATCCCGGAGGTTCCATATCGTGATTTGGGACCTGGGCATATGCCCGAAACTGAATTTAGAAGTCCTTAGCTTATTTTGACGTAATTTGTTGAAAACAAGTAATTTGAAGATTTAACGAATTCTGAAGATTGACCGTATGTTGACTTTATAGCTATGGGGTTTGGATTTCGGTTCCGGAACATAGTATAGGTTCATTTTACCATTTAAGACATGTCAGCAAAATTTGGTGCAAAACGAAGTTGATTTGATCTGATTCGGTTGTTAGGTTGTGAATTTGAAAGTGCTTAAGTTTTTTTTTTAAAAATTCATGCATTTTGATATCTGATTAGTTCTAGACATTATTTTGGTGTTTGATCGCACGAGCAAGTTCGTATGGGGTTATTACATTTATGTGCATGATTGGTTTGGAGCCCGAGTGGCTCGGGTAAGTTTTAGATAGGTTACGGATCGATTTTTGACTTAATAAATCTGTTGGATTTGTTGTTGTTGTTGTCTGTCATTTTCTGCTTTGCGATCACGAAGGGGAATCTGAAATGGGGAGGATTACTCATCGTAAACACGAGGAGTTTGTCGCGAACACGAAGTAGTGGAGGGGAGGCTACCCTTCGCGGATGCGACCCTCCTTCTGCGAACGCGTAGTGTTAAGGAGGAAATTGGGGAGTTGATCTATTACTCTACGTGAACGCGAGCGCAGATTCACGAATGCGAAGGACGAGGGGGACAAGCCATCGCGAACGTGAAGGCCAGTTGGGCCGTTGCCCTTCGCGAACGCGAAGGCCTGATTCCTAGTGATTTAAATATCCCAAAGTCAGGATTCAACCCATTTTTCACCATTTTCAAGTTTGAACTCATCCTAGAGGCGATTTTGAAGAGGATTTTTCATTCCAACTTCATAGGTTACTAGATTTTAGCTTGTTTCTTTCCATTTTCATAAACAACCATTGATTTTAACCTTTAATAGTAGAGATTAGGGATTTAGGTAGAAATTAGGAATTTTGAAAGTGAGATTTAGACATCAAATTGAGGTCGGATTTCAAAACTAATTACATAACAGGGCTCGGGCAAGAATAGGTAATTTGGTTTTGGTCTGAATCTGTCACGACCGAAAACAATGGGCCGCGACGGGCACCCGGTACCTTATTCAACCGAGTACCAACGTAACGTATTATTCTTATTACATCATAATATACATGTGACATACGAGCCTAATATGCCAACATAATCATTTATAAACTTAAAACATAGGCCAACAAGGCCGTACAGTCTTTCACGTACACGACATATGTCTACAAGCCTCTAAGAGTACATAAATATCATAAAGGTCGGGACATAGTCCCGCCATACCAAACGATACATGTCTAAATCATACTAACCAAACAAGCGACTCCGAAGCAAATGGAGTGCACCAACATCTTCCGCTGGGCTCATAGCCTACTTTGAGGGCTCTCGACTTGTCTATCGGGACCTCCGGGCATGAAACGCAGTGTCCCCAGGCAAAAGGGACGTTAGTACGAATAATGTACCGAGTATGTAAGGCACATAAATAAGTACATAAGAGACATGGAAGAAATATAGAGTATATGACTCAACCTGTAAGTCTGAATAACTTTGTAAATCATAAATTACTTTTAGCGTCATGCATATCCGTATGAATGTCATGTCATGCATAGGTACATGTTTCATAACATCATCAGCCTCTAAGGGCATCCCATCATATCATATCGGCCACTGTGGACAAAATCATCATCGTATACCAGCTGATCAGGTGGTGGTGCGTATATAACGTCATAACCTTTTCCATATCCCATATACATATATATACATATATATATAAACGTATACAACGCCGTTTGAATATACATACATATATAAGCGTATATAATGTCATTTGAACCACATTTCAACAGCTGTGGGCAACATCATCACCATATACCAGCTGATCAGGTGGTGGTGCGTATATAACGTCGTAACCTTTTCCCATATCCTATATACATATATTTACATATATACGCGTATATAACGCCATCTGGTCATGGGCCAATGTGCATATGTAAATGAATGAAATGCATATGAAATGTGTCAATAAAATCTCTTGGTACGTCATAAGGCCATTATGCCTCTGATGAATATGATGAAATAAACTTTACCAACTTATATATTTTTTAGACTCATGAACAGATGATACTATAATATGACACGTGGGGAATCAAGAACATCAGCATCTCTAGTATTTCTATGAACAGAGTCATTTATGAAATTTGTGCATTTGCTCGTTTCTTCAGTGTCGTATAGATCATGCCAAAAAGAAAGAAGGGATGGCCTTAACATACCTGGAGTGGTAAAAACTCTGTATAATATTCCTGACGAAGACTGCACCGTACTCTTTTAGAAGCTTGAAATTTGTTCTAACAGAATTTAGCTACGGACCATGCAAAATTAGCTTTTGATTCCTTGTAATCTCAAATGAAATAGATTCGAACGTCGCTTCTGTTTCTATCGCTTGGTGAACCAAAGTTGGAATGGATTTAATCTAAAATTCCAAAGTTTGGTTGAAGTTGTTCTGTTTCTAGCTTTTGAATGAATTTTATACTTAATTGATATATATGATATATCTCATTTTCAGATTCTTGTAATGAGATAAGTCTTCTAAGTCTTATCCTTTATAAAGTTAAGCTTTATATATTTCTTAGGTGTAGACACCTAACATAATTTGTTATGAGTCATTTTTTTAAAATGGTGGCCTTGTTCCACGTGGATAGTGGGTGAAGATTAGTAATCTTTACCCACTTATTAGTTAACTGGGTAATGTCCTATTACCCGGTAATTAATCCAATGCACAAATTTCATAGATGACTCTATTCATAGAAATACTAGAGATGCTTATGTTATTGATTCCCTACGTGTCATATTATTTTATCATCTGTTCATGGCCCTCAAAAATATATAAGTTGGTAAAGTTTATTTCACGATATTAATCAGAGGCATAATGGCTTTATGACGTGCCGAGAGATTTTATTGAAATATTTCATATGCATTTACATATGCACATTGACCCATGAACAGAAGGCGTTATATACGTGTATATATGTAAATATATGTATATGGGATATGGGAAAAGGTTACGACATTATTTACGCACCACCACCTGATCAGCTGGTATATGATGATGATGTTGCCCATAGCGGCTGAAATATGGTTCAAACGACGTTATATACGCGTATATATGTAATTATATTCAAACGGTGTTATATACACATATATATGTATGTATATATATGTATATGGGATATGGGAATGGTTATGGCGTTATATACGCATCACCAACTGATCAGCTGGTATACGATGATGATTTTGCCCACAATGGCCGATATGATATGATGGTATGCCCTCAGAGGCTGATGATGTCATGAAACATGTAGCTATGCACGACTTGACATTCATACGCATATGCATGATGCTAAAAGTAATTTATGATTTACAAAGTTATTCAGGCTTACAGGTTGAGTCATGTACTTTATATTTTTTCCATGTCTCTTATGTACTTGTTATGTGCCTTACATACTCGGTACATTATTCGTACTGACGTCCCTTTTGTCTGGGGACGCTGCATTTCATGCCCGCAGGTCACGATAGACAGGTCGACAGCCCTCCAAGTAGGCTATCAGCTCAGCGGAAGATGTTGGTGCGCTCCATTTGCTTCGGAGTCGCTTGTTTGGTTAGTATGATTTAGACATGTATTATTTGGTATGGCGGGACTCTATCCCGACCCTTACGATATTTATTTACTCTTAGAGGCTTGTAGACATATGTCGTGTACGTGAAAGATTATACGGCCTTGTCGGTCTATGTTTTGAGTTTATAAATGATTATGTTGGCCTACTAGGCTCGTATGTCACGTGTCTATGATGATGTAATAAGAAAGACATGTTACGTTGGTGCTCGGTTTGGTAAGGTACCAGGTTCCCGTCGCGGCCCATCGGTTTGGGTCGTGACAAAAGTGGTATCAGAGCAAATCCGTGGTACGGAGTCTACAAGCCGTGTCTAGTAGAGTCTTGTTTATGGGTGTGTCATGCACCACACTTATATGCAGGAGGCTAAGGGCATTTAAGACTGTCACTCTTTCTTCTTAATCTAGATCGTGTGGTAGATCCCACTTATACGAATTCAAGTCCCGAACTTCTATTTTTATCCGTACTACGACAATGCTTACGTTCAGAAAGATGATGGATAAGAGATATAGCTCTGGAAGTGTTGAATTAGAGGAACTCGACTTTGTATCATGCTTATGAAAGTAAATGTGAGATCTTCAGCAGATCATTTGCGTACTGACAGGTGTAAGCCTCTTAATAAGAAGCCTTAAGGCAAGAATGCCTATCCACCTTTATGATGAAATAAAATGAGAGATTAAGAAGATAAATACAAGTTTCAACAAGCAACAGAAGAAAGATAAAGAAGGGTATGAAGCGCCCAGTCAACAAAGGTTAACAGTGTTTATAATTCAGGCAGAGGAACGTAAGCCTTTTGAGTTATATTCAATAGTAACAGAGTTATACACAATTGGTCGCACCCATTCCAGATATGCTCTATGGGGGTTATCAGAAGTAGTATAAGAAGATATGATGGTTGAATTGTTTGTGTCAGTAGACATTTTCGAAGGTTATTAAAAATATGCCAATAGATTTTCTTGTGAGACACCCAGATGGTGCACCCTAGCATTTAGAAGATAGGCACTGAAAGCCTGGATGAGATAAATATTACCCTAAGTGTGTCTCTCACCCTTAGTAGAGCGAGTATGTTGAGCAACCCAGAGAGCCATAGGATGGAGCAAAGGGAAGCTAAAAGCGAAAGAATGTCGTATTGTAGTTTTCACAAGAAAAAGGATATGCAGAAATATTAGCAGAGTAATGAGAAGAGAGATAAGGAAGTATTATGAATAAGGTGTGATACATGGATGAGAACGGTAGAGTGTTATAGAACCTATAGTCAAATGAAGTAAGAGACGAAAGGTGATGGGCCTTAAGACAACGAAAATAGTATAGGCCATAAGGTTATATCCTCATTTCGAGAAATAAGTTCGTAACTCCAACGCGACTACCAGAGGGGAGAGTTAATCCCCAGAGTAACAGAAATCAGTATGGGCTGGCAAACAAGATCAACTAAAAATGAATAAGGGACTGAGTGATTTGGTAGTAGTCAGCATCATGAGAATTTCAGATCACATTCCGGCAATAATAGGACGGACCACAGAAGAAGATTGACGATGAATTAAGCCAATAGTCATTCAGGGAGACGCTTCCCTAGAGCAAGCAATGTGAGCAATGTTAAGCTTAAGAGACTGTATGTGCCAGTTACGCTAAGTGTCACCCTCGCGAGTAAGGGAATTTTTCATCCTCGGTACAAAAGAATTGCTTCAAGGCAAGTAAGGATCATTGATGTTGAGAAACGACGCCAAAGATGAAGAGGTAAAATATATATATAGGTATATCCTCGTGGCTCCAGTTTTTAGTACATCCCTAAAGGGGGGAATATGGAGTAATGCGGCATTAAGCTAGAATTAAGTGGTTCTAATGGTAAAGGAAGAATGTGATAAATGAAAGAGGATTGAGATGGCACTTATCCAAATCTTACAGATATGCTACAATTCAAGAATATTGTGCAACCACGACGTTAAGGAGAGGAAGTAAAGGTTCCTTCCCGAGCTGTTATTAATAAATAAGGAGCTAGTACGAGACGTAAGGTAAGACAAAGGAAATAACCCAACAAAGATTACAAGGAATATTGATATAAGAATGGGCCAGCGAGTAGTTAGTAATTGGTTAGGAAGATCCCGGTTATGGCTAAGCGGGAGGTTACAAACGAGTCATCAGATCGTGTGCGATAAACATAGTAGAACCCAACATGGAGAGTTCAGCCTCAAAGAATATCGTTATAATACTTGAGAGATATTCAAATAAGAGTCGGGGTAGTTCAAGATACGTATGAATGTTACGGGAATAAAAGAAAGTGCCACTGGGAAGGCAGTCAAAATATCAGTTCACAAGCAACCATACAAGCACAAGGGCATGAAGTCAGCAAAGGTCCGTCATAAGCTCACAACTTTACGAGAGTCGAGGGTTCTCCCTAAGTACTACAACGAAAGACTAGCGGAGGAGATAAGAAAGAAGGCTTCAACCTAAGCACAGCGACCTAAAGAGGAAATGGTCATATAACAACAGTCTCGCAACAACATTGTAAGCATTCCAAATGAAAGTGGAACCTACCATGGCTAATGAATGAGAAGTAAGAATTAAAAGTAATGTTTGAGATTATATGAGTTTTATGAAAACTCTAGCAAGTGTGGGCACTAAGATAAGCTAAGTATGGGTGCAACAAGAGGGCAGAAAGGCCAGGAAAAGTAATAGCTTACGTTCAAAGAAAGCTAAGATGGAACAAAATAATTATTTGATCAAAGATCCAAGGTTAGTACGATATGGATACACTAAAAATTTTGGAGTATTATCTAGGCGTCATATTTGTTGACAATCATATGGACATAGAAGACTCCGGTATAAGTTTAAAGAAAGAATTAAGCCCAAGGCTTAGATAAAGGATTGAATTGTTAGAAGATTGTATCATGGATATTCCATAATGCTCATGAAGGGCTAAATAAATACCATGAGCCATAGATTAGAAGATAGCCTAAGCCTACATAAAGGTTGTTCAGAGGGAAGAGGAAACTAAAGAGTTACATCAACTACGTAAATCAAGAGTCTGATTACTAGATCCAGAAAATTATAGACCTCGAGATTGAGAACATTGCAGGATTGCTCTTAATATCAGAGGTACAAGAGATAAAGTACACCAACTGTATTTTATAACGTCCCTACGATAAAGCCAGTTAGAGAAGTAACAGCCCCATAAGAAGTCAGTACAAAGCTCCCACCAGATTGTATATGTACCAGAGGTGCGAGTATTATAATAGAGCTTCAAGTTATGGACGTGAATTATACCTATGTGGAAGGGAGGTCATGAAAAAGATAGAAGATACGATGTGAGATTTTAAGGTAAGTAAGGTAAAAGTGAACAGCGCACGAGATACTCAAAGGCAGAATATGTGAATAGTCCATACCTTGGGTAGAAGGCTAGAAGTGATGGGATTTAATATCTAGGAATGGTAGCGGCATAATCAGTGGCATATCTCATAGCCTATGGTTTCTAGGTATCGACAGGTCTAGTTAATAAAGTAAAGAAGAGTTAGAGACGATTTGGTGTATCGCTTGATGTTCTAAAATAATACAAGGAAATTCAAGCAAGTTGAAGGAAGAGTAGGAATAATATAAATAGAGTTGTGTAGGTCGCAAGCCATTGTATGGTGAAGCGACAAGGTTCTAGAAGACCAGAGTAAGGATAAGAAAGGGTGAGTGAGAAGGTAATGAAATTGGATAAGTCCTCAGGATTAAGCCTATGAAAACAAGAAGAGCATATGGTTTGTTTTAATTATACAAAGCTCACTATAACCTGAATGAATTCGAAGAAATCTAAGACTAATAGCATTTAGAAAAGATGGAATGTTTCCCTAGTAATTAGAATAAGGGTGTAATTGTGATAGATAAAGGATGATGTTTGGGCCTTCGATTGAGTAATGATTTGAAGAAAAAAGAAAAAAAAAAAAAGGGATTCATGAATTGTATGAGATTAAAATACCCACATAAGAGAATCACCTTGGGATGCTATAGAATAAAGTTATTGAAGTACAGTATCGCCGCTAAGTGGATCAAGAAAATCACTTGAAAGATTCCTCGATGCAACATAAGCCCTAGTAAAAATTTTGTAAATCTATAATAGTTAACATTCGAGGACGAAATGTTCCAAAGGGGGGAATGATGTTACGCCCCGCAATATTACGTCGGTATTATGTCCTATAGTACTAAATTACGACGATATTGCACCCTGTAGTATTGTACGTTGAATTTGTCATAAGGTAATACACATCAGTCCAAGTAAAAGATTATTTGGAAATTATAAGGATTATATTATTTCACAAGTGATGAGTAAATTTGTGAAGGTGAAAGGGTAAACGAATCAAAGAAAATGAGTTTTGTTGAAATTTTGCATTACGTGGCACAAGGCCACCAATTTAAAAAAAATGACTCATAACAAATTATGTTAGGTTTCTACACCTAAGAAATATATAGAGCTTAACTTTATAAAGGATAAGACTTAGAAGTCTTATCTCATTACAAGAATCTGAAAATGAGATATATCATTGTAGGGATCTCAAATATTATATATCAATTAAGTATCAAATTCATTCAAAAGCTACAAACAGAACAACTTCAACCAAAATTTGGAACTTTAGATTAAATCAATTCCAACTTTGGTTCACCAAGCGATAGAACAAAAGTAACGTTCGAAGCAATTTCATTTGAGATTCTAAGGAATCAAAAGTTAATTTTGCATGGTCCGTAGCTAAATTCTGTTAGAGCAAATTTCAAGCTTCTAAAAGAGTACGATGCAGTCTTTGTCAGTAATATTATATAGAGTTTTTACCACTCCAGGTATGTTAAGTCCATCCCTTCTTTCTTTTTGGCATGATCTATACGACACGAAGGAAACGAGCAAATGCACAAATTTCATAAATGACTCTATTCATAGAAATATCAGAGATGCTTATGTTCTTGATTCCCCACGTGTCATAATATTTTATCATCTGTTCATGGGTCTCAAAAATATAAAAGCTGGTAAAGTTTATTTCATGATATTAATCAGAGGCATAATGGCCTTATGACGTACCGAGAGATTTTATTGACATATTTCATATTCATTTCATGCATTTACATATGCACATTGACTCATGACCAGATGACGTTATATATGCGTATATATGTAAGTATATGTATATGGGATATGGGAAAAGGTTACAGCATTATATACGCACCACCACCTGATCAGCTGGTATATGATGATGATGTTGCCCATAGTGGCTGAAATATGGTTCAAATGGTTTTGTATACGCATATATATATGTATGTATATTCAAACGACATTATATATATATATATATATATATATATATATATATATATATATATATATATATATATGTATATGGGATATGGGAAAGGTTATGACATTATATACGCATCACCACTTGATCAGCTGGTATACGATGATGATTTTGCCCACAGTGGCCGATATGATATGATGGGATGCCCTTAGAGGCNGCTAAAAGTAATTTATGATTTACAAAGTTATTCAGGCTTACAGGTTGAGTCATGTACTCTATATTTCTTCCATGTCTCTTATGTACTTATTTATGTGCCTTACATACTCGATACATTATTCGTACTGATGTCCCTTTTGCCTGGAGACGCTACGTTTCATGCCAGCAGGTCCTGATAGACAGGTCGAGAGCCCTCCGAGTAGGCTATCAGCTCAGCGGAATATGTTGGTGCGCTTCATTTACTTCGGAGTCGCTTGTTTGGTTAGTATGATTTAGACGTGTATTGTTTGGTATGACAAGAATCTATCCCAACCTCTACGATATTTATGTACTCTAGAGGCTTGTAGACATATGTCATGTACGTGAAAGATTGTACGGCCTTGTCGGCCTATGTTTTGAGTTTATAAATGATTATGTTGGCCTATTATGCTCGTATGTCACGTGTATATGATGATGTAATAAGAAATATATGGTACGTTGGTTCTCGGTTGAGTAAGGTACCAGGTGCCCTTCGCGGCCCATCGGTTTGGGTCGTGATAGAATCTCGGGTATTGACCAAGCGGGTCCCGGGTTGACTTTTGTTGACTTTTGTTGACTTTTTCCAAAAATCTTAAAGATTTAATATTTTTCACTCGTGGGTAGTTTCTAAAGCTTATTTTGAATTATTTGAACTATATTTGGTTAGATTTAATTGGTTTGGAGGATAATTCTAGAGGAAAAGTCGCGGTTGAGCCTTGATTTGGAACTTGTTTCTTTGTATTTTATTGCTTTGCTAATTATGAAATCCATGCTTAGGTTATATTTATTACTTTTTGCATTATCCGTTTTGTAATATTGCTTATTGCATGTTGTTGAATATTTGGAAGTTAAAGCTTGGTATTATGTTAGTATATTTGAAGTTAAATTTACTCTTTGCATTGTTATTATTCGAATTCATCTTATCATTATCATATGGTGAGGAAGAGAGTAAAAACACAAAAGGTGATGATGTGTCATTTCATTTGCATTATCATTATTACATGGTGAGGAAGAGAGTAAAAACACGAAGAGTGATGCCGTGCCATTTCATCTACATTATCATTACTACTTGGTGAGGAAGAGAGTAACAGAACGAAGGGTTATGTCGTGCCATTTCATTCATTTTATTATTATATAGTAATGGCGAGAGTAAAAGAACAGTGAGGACTAAAGTGAAAACACGAATGGTAATGCCGTTCCATTTTATTTATATCATTGCAGGGTGAGGAAGAGAGTAAAAGATTGAAGGGTGATGTCGTGCAATTTTCATATCTTTGGTTTGACTGATTTCTCCATGTTTGGTAAATTACTTGGTTATTTCGTGATTTCATACTTGCCGTAGTTGCTATATTTTCCCATTTCTCATGTCCCTCCAATTTTGTACGATATCATTCTCTTTTATTGTCGCTGCTTTATATACCCATGTACAAGTTTATTTACATAGGTCTCTTGTCATAGCTTCGTCACTACCTTGTCGAGGTTAGGGTCGACACTCACGAAGTATATTGGGTCAGTTGCACTTATATTACACTTCTGCACTTCTTATGCAGACACTGGTATTGCTCCTAGTCACGCTCTGTAGCTTTTTCTCGGGTTCAATCATTTCCGAGACTTGAGGTATAGATGCAATACGTCCACAGCCCTGAAGTACTTTTGTCACAACCCGATTTCTAACCAAGTTGTAACCGGCACTAGGTGCCTTAACTTGACCAAGCGAACCATCTTGGATTTTCTATTCTCTTCTATTTTTGTTATGAAGTGCATCTCAACACAATTCGATATAATTTAAAGTAAATTCTTTTATGAATCTTTAATCGAAATAATAGTATGAAAGGAAATTCATTATGCTATCTGGAATACAATGAGAAACAAATGTAATGCAAAGTGGACACCCAAGACTCTATTCTTACATTGTCTATGAAGCCTCTAAGAAACACTGAATGACAAGACTAAATTTTGGAATCAACGAACTCAACAAACTAAAATGGAGCTCACAAATCTTCTGGTAATGGGAGGAGAATATCCTAGCTCGTAGTATGCTTACCTACAAAATCAGTTCCTACATTGACATAGGTCAATGATATTTCCCATGAAGAGAACTTGAGAACATCACACTTGTACTCAGTAAGTAAAGCAATCCTTCCACTAAAGCTGGAACTAGACTCTGGAAGAAGTATGTATGCATGATACAAGAAAATTCTGAAAGCTTTTGATGAATAGTTGAAACAAACAACTCATATACCTAGTATAAAGTTCTTCTTGATGTCACTCATGAAAATTCAAGTAGATAGATATATATAAACTTTCTCGAAACAATCCTTGTAAATTTTAGAAAGCATTTTCTTTTCCTTTCTTCTCTTTTCTGTGGAGTTCCATTGATTCTGACATTGTTTTTAATTCTTATTCTGAAGATGCCACCACATGATTGGTATAGTGGACGATCCCAACGTTATTGTTTGGACCCCATTCCCGTGGTGCCTCACAGTTCAAGGTTCTACCATGATCACGTTCTTGTGCCTTACCAGTGCACTTCTATCATAGTGCCCGAACCAACGATACACTAATCTCTTACTCTGGCACGGGTAGTTTCTAGGTAACATAAACCACTAAAGGCAGTGAACCCTTCTCAGAGATCTGAGGAAACTCCCAAAATGTTCTTCTAAGTAATTCTTGCATCACAAAATCTAAAATAATGATATATCTTCACAATTCTAATCAAAATACTGCCATAAAATCATGTAAAGAAATTTTCATAATCTATACATCAAAGAAATATATACAAGTCATAAATACATGAGACATGATTTATGGAACAACAAAATATTCTTGAGTTATTAACCATAGTAGTCATCTAAGATCTTCTCTACAATTGTAATGGATAATGTGAGTCCACTCGTTCCATTCTGAGAATACTTACGACATGATCTTTGTGAGAAGAAAACAGCTTTAGTAAAAGCATTGTCCTTACTCACCTTCATTCCTTGATTTTGAATACCTTCATTTTCTCCAATCCAATGGGTTTAACTCACCAATCAAATCTAAATATAGTTAGTTTAAAAATCAATACTAGAAGTTTCAAGATTTTCAAAATATAGAAACCATAGGTTTGATTCTTCTCTCCTTCTAGGGTTCATCGTTAATCTAAGTTCTTGTAGTAGTTTATATGAGAAAATATCAACCAAAAACCTCCCTAACAATCATGGTTGAAAGCGGTTACGAAACTTACCTTGAATTGTGAAACTGTAGGTTAGTGGAGAGACATTATTCTTGAGTTCTTGTTGAGAATGTAGCAATTTGGAGATATAATATTGTTAGAATTGAAGTTTGGAGGTAGTAATATAACATTAATCGCATTGAAAACTCACCTTAGGTAGTATGAAAACCCTTGGATGACTGAAGGACGAAAGGGGAGGTTTAATTTTCAATGAATGAGGCTATTTTATCTCTCCCCGTCCCTTTTATTTCAGTGTCACGTGTAACGACCCGACCGATCGTTTGGAGCATTTTCACTTCACTTTCTAGTTTGAGTGCATGAGTATCTCTGCATGATATGTTATTACTTGTGTGAATCGTCGCTTTTGGTTTTCAGGTTAATCGAAATTGATTTCAAAGGATGAATTTCATGAATTGAAGCTTTAAGTTGGAAGAGTTGACAAAGTTTAACTTTTTAGCATTTGACCTTGGAGGGAGTTTTGATGGTTCCATTAGCTCGGATGGTAATTCTGGACTCGGGCGTATTCCTGGATTTATATGTGGATATTTCTAGAAAGATTCGACACTAATTGGCGAAAGTTAGAAATTGAAGGTTTGTAAAGTTCACAAGTTTGACCGAGGAATGATTTTGATGATATCGGATTCGAATTGTGGTTCCGGGGATTGAAATAGCTTCGCTATGTCATTTGGGACTTGTGTTCATAATTTGAGTTCATTCCGACTTGATTTGATATGTTTCGGCGCGAGTTTTTGAAACTACAAAGATTCATTAAGTTTGATTTAAGGTGCGATTCGTTGTTTCGATGTTGTTATGCGTTATTTGAGGCCTCGAGTAGGTCCGTGTTATGTTATGGGACTTTTTTGTATGTTCGTACGGTGTCCTGAGAGGCTCGGGTGAGTTTCAGATAGGTTTGGGTTGTGTTGCGCTCGTTTTTCTTATGTTTCGACGTCGTTTCTTCAAACATAAATTGTACCACAGTATGAAAATGAGTTCCAATATCCATTTTTGTTGAAGAATTATATTTGAATCGTAATTACGGAGCCATAGCAAAAAGAATCGTCAAATTTGGACATCATATGAGGAGTTTATGGTCATTTTACTAAGAATTGCGTTGGCAAATTTTGCAGATTAATTACGAAATTGCTTTAAAATCTGCACTATTTTGAAATATTGAAACCAACATATCTCCTTCATTATAAGGACAAATGGAGTGATTCAAAAGCCTAACTTGACTGAAATTTCACAAGGAATATATTGGACGCATAAAAAGTGACTTTTAGGATTGTTTGGAACACAAAACGAGGCAGAAAAGCTGTGCAAAATACTTAATATCAAGAGTTTGTTCATTTAGTCATATTTTGAGTTGGGGAGCTCGGATTTGGGAAACTTTTGGATATAATTTTAACCATATGGATTGGGGTAAGTGTTTTATAATCACTTTTGGTTATATTTCATGAATCCATCTTCATTTTTGACATTTGATTGATCATTTCAAAGTAAACTTTCAGAGTTTTTGTCTAAAATTTCATAAAGTGAATTTTTAAGTTTTGAACATCGGCTCGGAGTCGGATTTGAGTGAAAGTAGTATGGACAAACTCATAATTGAATGAATTATCGAATTTGTGAGTTTCGTCAGATTTCGAGGTGCGGGCCCGTGTTTGAGTTTTTAGTTGATTTTGGGCTTTTGATTAAAAATTTGACCTTTATCGGTTGTGTTTGTTTCCTTGGGCATTATTTGACGTATTCGACTTGATTTTGGCTAGTTTTGAGCCGTTCGGAGGTCGAGACATGCGGGATGGTATTTTTGGAGAATCATTTGACTTGTTCGGTATTGATTTGGCTTTTTGAGGTAAGTGTCTTGCCTAACTTTGCTGAGAGAATTTTTCATACTAATTGCCATTTTTATCTACATAGTGGGGGTGATGCATATATGAGGTGACGAGCGTAAATTATACAATTAATTGTGCGATGAAGAATACAACATTAAATGTTAGAAACCAAGATTTAGTTTATTATAACTTGATAAAAACTTAACAGGATTTTGAGAAATATTGTGATGAGCCGGTAGGTCATCTCATGTTTTGAAACCTAATTCTGTGAATGGAAACCTTAAAAAACATGATTTAGCCTTCCTCGATTTGCATGCCCAGTCCGGGCATTTTTTCGGAAAGCTTTTATGTTATAAACTGAGAAAATTAAGTTGAATTTGGTTAACATTTTTAATATACGGATCGGGATTCCTATTTTGACGGTCCAGGTGGGTCCGTACCATGATTTGGGACTTGGGCGTATACCCGGAATCGAATTCGGAATTCCCTAGCCTGAGATATCGGACTTTGTAAATATTTGAAAGTTGAAAGCTTAATGAATTTGAAATGTTTGACCAAAGTTTGACTTTTGGATAACGGGTCCGTATTTTGGTTGGAACTCGATATAGGTCCAATACCATATTTATGACTTGTCTGTGAAATTTGATGGAAAACGGAGTTGGTTTGACGTGATTCGAACGTCTAGTTGTGAAAATAGAAGTTCCAAAATTTTCTTGTCAATTGATTTGGTGTTCAATTCGTAGTTCTTGGTGTTATTTTGGCGATTTGATTGCCTGAGCAAGTTCGTATGATATTTTTAGACTTGTGTGCACAGTTGATTTGCAGCCCCGAAGGCTCGAGTGACTTATAGATAGGCTACAGAGTGAATTTGGACTTAGAACATTGTTGGTGTGCTCCAGTTCTTGTTGCAGGCCTCAGATCTAGAAAATACGAGACCAAGCTTCGCATTTGCAACTACTTTTGAGTTCGCATTTGCGATCTACTCATCGAATTTTTGAAGAGTAGCTAGGGAGGCCATAGTTCGCAATTGTGAACAATTTCTCACAAATGCGGTGGGGACTGGGAGGGGGTACCCTTCGCATTTGCGATCACTGGGTTGCATTTGCGATCTAGCCTTGGTTCCAATTTGCGATCTAGCCTTGGTTCGCATTTGCGAACTATCCTTCGCATTTGCAAAGAATGCAGAAGTGTGATGTCTCCCGCATTTGCGATGGAATCTTCACATTTGCGAAGCCTAGGTCGCAAATTCGACATTTGCAGCTGAAGAAATAGGACTTCGACGGGATTTTTGATTCATTTCTCAAATTTTCAAAACCTAAAACCCTAGAGGCGATTTTTCCAAGACTTCTTCTTCCCCAAATCGTTGGTAAGCGGTTCTAACCTATTGCCTTCCAATCTATCACTACTTTTCCTAAGATTTCAACCTTAAATCTAAGGTTTTTCATGGTGGAATTAGGTAGAAACTAGGGATTCGGTAAATTGGGGATTTAGACCTAAAATTGAGGTCGGATTCAAAAATAAATTACATTACCGCGCTCAGGGGTGAATGGGTAATCAGATTTTGGTTCGAATTTCGGGTTTGGACCAAGCGAGCCCAGGTGTTGACCTTTTTTGACTTTTTCAAAAATGGCCTAAGGCTTAGTTCTGAAGGCTTAATTCAAATTGTGGAATAAGGGTGATATATTGAGGAGGAATAAGGGTGGATTGATATTGTACGGTTGGAACGGGTTGCATGCTGCAACAGGTGTAATAAGGGTGGATTGTTTGGTGGAATAAGGGTGAACTATGAGTGTGTTATTGTGATATGGTGAGATCGGGTTGCACGACGCAACACTTTTATTTATATTATGTTGTTATCCTATTATGAGGAAATACAGGAGGAATATGAGATGTACGGTGGGATCGGGTTCCACGTCACGACAACATATGTGTTTATGTTTTCCTTGAACCATGTTAGATTTACGGTATTCTTTACTGCACTTCAGGATAAGTAATATTTGAGCATTGTTGACTTACTTCTGAGAGTTGTAGTTATTTCTTGTAAATTACTGCTTTATCCTATTATGTCTTCCTTTTTTTCTTTTATCATATATATTTTGTACTGGTTTTTGTGTGAGTGACCCGCAGTAGACTCGTCACTACCTTGTCGATGTTAGGCTCGACACTTACCAGTATAAGGGGTCGGTTGTATTGATATTGCACTCTGCACTTCATGTGCATATTTTGGTGCTGGTCCAAGATGATCGTGAGGTTGGCTGTCTGATTCATCTGATAGGAGACCTGAGGTAGATCTGTCAGCGTTCGTAGACCCTGGCGTCCCCTTCTATACATTACATTTTATTGTTTCTTCCATTTCAAAAACAGTTGTATTTCTTTCAAACATTTACTTGTAGTGAAATCTTAGAAGTTCGTGAATTGTGACCCAGATACGGATAATAGTATATATATATACGATTTCACTTCTATTCTTCCCTATCGTACGATTTTGTTTTCTCAATATTGATTGGACTCTTCTACTCTTTATTTTCTCGTAGATAGCGAGAACACATTTCACTTCTTCAACTGAGCAGCAGCTAGAGCCTTCAGCGGCAGCTCCTACGAGGGGTATAGATCGAGGCCGAGGCCATACTAGAGGCTGAGGCAGGGGAAGGGTTTATCCCAGAGCCCGATCAGCAGCCCCAGCCGTGGAGCCTCAGGTAGAGTTTGAGAAGGAGGTTCTAGCCTAAACTGTTCCTGCCGGGCCAGCTCAAGCTCCAGAGGAGTTCATTGCCACCTATTGTTTTAGGAAGCTTTGGTCTGTTTGGTGGTCCTTATGGAGAGTGTGGCCCAGACTGGCGCATTTCCTATGGCACCAGTCGTCTCTCAGTCTGGAGGAGGAGCCCAGAATCCTGCTACTCATACTCCGGAGCAGATGGCTCCCCCATACTAGACTCCAGCAGATGGCTCCCTCATACTAGACTCCAGCAGCTTATCCAGTTTGAGTAATTCAGTCGGTTGTTGTGGCATAGACTGCTAATGGTTCAACTATGTCTTCTAAGGCTTTGTGGAGATTGGACAGGTTTACCAAGTTCTTCCCAGTTCACTTCAGTGGTTCTACTTCAGAGGATCCCCAGGAGTATCTTGACAGCTGTCATGAGGTGCTACAGAACATGAGGTATATTGGAGACCAATGGGGTCGACTTTGCTGCATTTCAGATAATTGGTTCCGCAATAAATGGTGGAGAGATTATTTGTTGACCAGACCAGTTGGTCACCTGCTCTTACTTGGGACTAGTTCTCTCAGCTCTTCCTAGAGAAGTTTCTGCCTATCAAATTGATAGAGGAGCATCGCCACCAGTTCGAGCGTCTCCAGCAGGGAAGTATGATTGTTACTCAGTATAAGACCCATTTTGTGGATTTGGCCCATCATGCTCGTCTTCTACTTCCCACCGAGAGAGAGAGGGTGAGGAGGTTTATTGACGGAGTTGCTCAACCTATCAGATTGCAGATGGCTAAGGAGACTGGTAGTGAGATTTCTTTTCAGGAGGCTGCCAATGTCGCCATGCGAGTCGAGATGGTTCTTACACAGGGAGGTCAGGGGTCTGACAAGTGACCTCATCATTACGGTGGGTTCAGCGGTACCTCATCTAGAGGCAGGGGTAATTTTGGTAGAGTCCATCCTCCCAAGTTGTTCCATTTAGCGCTTTAGGCATCCCATAGTGCTTCAACGAGTTGTGGTCCTTATGTGCCTCCTTCTAGACATGCAGTCTACAGTGCACCACCATCTCCTATCAGTGCACCTCCTATTCAGAGTTATTATCATGGTCATGTGGCCTGTTAGGGTCAGTATCAGTTTCCATAGCCATAGTACCAGGATGGGTGTTTCGAGTGCGGTGGTTATGGGCATATCAGGAGGACTTGTCCGAGATTATTGGGCGTCCTGCCACAGCATCAGGGTTATCGTGCCCTAGTTTCGGCACCGATTGCCGCATCTCCTGCTCAGCCAGCCAGAGGTAGGGGTCAAACAGCTTGAGGTAGGGGCCAGACTGTTGGAGGTGGAGGATATGCCGTTAGAGGGGAGGCCAACCATCTAAAGGTCGTCCTAAGGACGTGGTTTAGAGTGGTGGGAACAAGACCCAATGTTATGCTTTTCCAGCCAGGCCTGAGGCTGAGTCATCTGATGCTGTTATTATCGGTATTGTTTCAATTTGCAGCAGAGATGCTTCAGTTCTATTTGATCCGGGATCTACTTACTCCCATGTGTCATCATATTTTGCTTCATATTTGGTTGTGCCTCGTGATTCTTTGAGTGCACCTGAGTATGTGTCGACACCTATGGGGGATGCTATAATAGTAGATCGTGTTTATCGTTCGTGTGTGGTCACCATTGGGAGTCTCGACACTAGCGTAGATCTTCTAATCCTCGATATGGTCGATTTTGATGTCATTTTGGGTATGGATTGGATGTCACCTTATCATGCTATATTGGATTTTACACAAAGAGGGTAACCTTAGCCTTGCCGGGGTTGCCTCGATTAGATTGGAGAGGGAATTCTTGCCATTCTACCAGCAGAGTTACCTCTTATGTGAAGGCTCGACATATGGCCGAGTAGGGGTGTCTAGATTATTTGGCTTATGTACGCGATTCTAGTGCGGAGGTTCCTTCCATGGATACAGTGCCAGTTGTTCGTGATTTTCCAAAGGTGTTTCCTGCAGACCTGTCGGGATGCCACCCGATAGGGATATTGATTTATGTATTGATTTGACTCCACGTACTCAGCCCATTTCCATTCCGCCATATTGCATGGCCCCTCCAAATTTGAAGGAACTGAAGCAAAAGTTGCAAGATTTGCTTGATAAGGGCTTCATTAGACCCAGTGTCTCTCCCCGGGGTACACCTATGTTGCTCGTATAGAAGAATGATGGATCTATGGGGATGCGTATAGATTACCGGCAGTTGAACAAAGTTACAATCAAGAACATGTATCCATTGCCAATGATTGATGATTTATTTGATCAGCTTCAGGGGGAAAATGTGTTTTTGAAGATTGATTTAAGATTTGGATGCCATCAGTTGAGGATTAGGGCATCTGATGTTCCTAATATAGATTTTCGAACTCAATACAGGCATTTGAGTTTCTAGCGATGTCTTTTAGGTTGACAAATGCCCCGGCAACATTCATGTATTTGATGAACCAAGTGTTCAAGCCTTATTTGGACTGCTTTGTGATTATGTTTATTGATGATATATTTATCTACTCCCGAAGTCGAGAGGAGCATGAGCAACATCTTAGGGTTGTGCTTCAGACTTTGAGAGACAGCAAGTTATATGCTAAATTTTTGAAGTGCGAGTTTTGGTTGGATTCAGTCGCTTTCTTGGGCCACTTTGTATCAGCAGAGGGCATTTAGGTAGATCCTAAGAAGATTGAGGCAGTCCAGAACTGGCCTAGACCTACTTCAGCTGTGGAGATCAGAAGTTTCTTGGGTTTGGCGGGCTATTACCGTCGATTTGTGGAGGGATATTCATCTATAGCAGCCTCGTTCACCAGGTTAACCCAGAAGGGTTCCCCATTCAGATGGTCAAACGAGTGTGAGGCGATATTTCAGAAGCTCAAGACAACTTTGACCATAGTGTCGGTGTTGGTGTTGCCCACAGTTTCAGGATATTACACGGTATATTGTGATGCATATCGTGTTGGGCTGGGTGATGTATTGATGTAGGAGGGCAAGGTGATTGCATATGCGTCGCGACAATTGAAGGTTCACGAGAAGAATTACCCTGTCCATGACTTAGAGCTGGCAGCCATTGTTCATGCGTTGAAGATTTGGAGGTCTTCATGGATCATCGTAGCCTTCAGTATATGTTCAAGAAAAAGGATCTCAATTTGAGGTAGAGGAGGTGGTTGGAGCTATCGAAAGACTATGCACCATCTTGTACCACCCGAGAAGGCCAATGTGGTGGCCGACGCATTGAGTAGGAAGGCAGCGAGTATGGGCAACCATGCGTTCATTCCAGTCAGTGAGAGGCCGCTTGCATCAGATGTTCTGACTTTCGAAAACCAGTTTGTGAGTTTGGATATTTCAGAGCCTAGCCGTGTTCTAGCTTGTGCAGTCTCTCGATCTTCTTTGTTTGAGCCTATCGGAGATCGGCAGTATCACGACCCTCATTTGTTGGTCCTTAGGGACCTAGTGCGGCACTGAGGTGCCAAGCAGGTTACTGTTGGAGATGAATGAGTCTTGAGGAAGCAGGGTCGTGTTTGTGTGCCTAATGTGGATGGACTTCGTGAGTTGCTTCTTGAGGAGGCCTATAGTTCCCGGTATTCTAATCATCCGGGCGCCGCCATGATGTATCAGGACTTGCGGCAGTATTATTGGTGGAGGAGGATGAAGAAGGATATAGTTGCTTATGTAGCTCGGTGCCTGAATTGTCAGCAAGTTAAGTTTGAGCATCAGATTCCCGGTGGTTTGCTTCAGAAGATAGAGATTCTGAGTGGAAGTGGGAGCGTATCACTATGGATTTAGTTGTTGGACTCCCACGGACTCAGAGGAAGTTCGATGCCGTTTGGGTCATTGTGGACAGCCTGACTAAGCCAGCATTTCATTCCTATGGCAGTTACCTATTATTCGAAGCGGTTGACAGAGATTTACATCTGCGAGATAGTGCTTCTTCACGGTATTCCCATGTGTATCATTTTTGATCGAGCTATGTAGTTCACCTTGCACTTTTGGAGGGAAGTACAACGTGAGTTGGACACAGGGGTTGAGTTGAGCACAACATTTCATCCTCAAATTGACGGACAGTCCGAGTGCACTATTCAGATCTTGGAGGATATGCTTCACGCATGTGTTATAGACTTCAGAGGATCGTGGGATCAATTTTCGCCCCTTGCAGAGATTGACTACAATAACTGCTACCAGTCGAGCATTCAGATGGCTCCCTGTGAGGCATTATACGGTAGACGGTGTCGGTCTCCAGTTGGGTGGTTCGAGCCGGGAGATGCTCGGTTGTTGGGTAAAGATCTAGTACAGGAGGCCTTGGATAAGCTCAAGATTATTCAGGATCGACTTCGCACAGCTCAGTCCAGGTAGAAGAGTTATGTCGACCGTAGAGTTCGTGATCATTCTTGGTCGGGGATAGAGTGTTTCTCCAGGTATCATACATGAAGGTGAGGTTCACAAAGAAGGGCAAGCTGAGCCCTAGGTATATCAGACCTTTTCAGATTCTCAAGAGAGTGGGAGAGGTGGCTTACAGGCTTGCGTTGCCACCGGAATTATCAGCAGTTCATCTGGTGTTCCATGTGTCCATGCTCTGTAAGTATCATGGCGATCCATCCCACGTGTTAGATTTCATCTCTGTCTAGTTGGATAAGGATTTGACTTACGAGGAGGAGCCGGTGGTTATTCTAGCCCGGCAGGTTCGACAGCTGAGTTCTAAGAGTTATCCTTCAGTTCTAGTGTAGTGGAGTGTTCAGCCCGTCGAAGTAGCTACGTGTGAGTCCGAGTCTGATATGCAGAGTAGATATCCACACCTTTTCACCAGCTCAGGTACTTTTCTATGTCCGTTCAAGGACGAACAGTTGTTTTAGAGGTGGAGAATGTGATGACCAGATAGATCATCTCATGTTTTGTAACAAAATTCTTTGAACCGACGCCTTTAAAATCATGCTTTAACCTTCCTCAATTTGCGTGCATAGTCTGAACGTTCTTTTAGAAATATTTTATGTTGAAAACTGAGAAAACTAAGAATTTTTCCTAAAAACTTCATTGAGCTGACTTCGGTCAGCATTTTTAGTAAGCCAACCCGAATTCGTGTTTTGGCGGTCCCGATGGGTCCGTACCGTGATTTTAGGACTTGGGCGTATGCCCAGAATCAAATTCAGAAGTCCCTAGCCCGAGATATCGGACTTTGTCAAAATTTGAAAGGTGAAAGCTTAATAAATTTGAAATGTTTGACCAAAGTTTGACTTTTTGGATAACGGGTCCGTATTTTGGTCCTAGAACCCGGTATAGGTCCAATACCATATTTATGACTTGTCTGTGATATTTGATGAAAAGAGTAGTTGGTTTGACGTGATTCAGACGTCCGTTCGTGAAAATAGAAGTTTCAAAGTTTTATTGAACATTTTATTTGATTTGGTGTTCAATTCGTTGTTCGTATGATGTTTCTAGACTTGTGTGCATAGTTGGTTTTGATTCCCGAGGGCTCGGGTGAGTTTCAGATAGGCTACGAAGTGCGTTTTGACTTAGAACATTGATGGTGTGCTTCAGTTCTAGTTGCAGACCTCATATCTCGCAAATGCGAGATCAAGCTTCACATTTTTGACTAATGTTGAGTTCGCATTCGCGATCTACTCATCGCATTTGCGAAGAGTAGCACGGGAAGCCACAGTTCGCAATTGCGATGGGAGCTGGGAGGCGGCACCCTTCGTATTTTCGATCACTAGATCGCATTTGCTATCGAACCTTGGTTCACATTTGTAACTATCCTTCTCATTTGCGAAGCATGTAGAAGTGTGATGTTTCTCGCATTTGCGATAAAATCTTCACATTTGCGGGATTCGCATTTGCAAAACCCAGGTCACAAATGCGACATCTCCAACTTAAGAAATAGGACTTAGATGGGATTTATGATTCATTTCTCAAGTTTTCAAAACCTAAAACCTTAGAGGCGATTTTTCCAAGACTTCTTCTTCCCCAAATTATTGGTAAGTGGTTCTAACCTATTTCCTTTCAATCTATCACTACTTTTCCTAAGATTTCAACCTAAAATCTAAGATTTTTCATGGTGGATTTGGGGGTTCTTTGAGAAAAACTTGGGATTTGGTTAATTGGGGATTTAGACCTCAAATTGAGGCCGTATTCCAAAATAAATTACAAAATCGAGCTCGGTGGTGAATGGGTAATCAGGTTTTGGTCTGAATTTCAGGTTTGGACCAAGCAGACTCGGGTGTTGACTTTTGTTGAATTTTTTAAAAATGGCCTAAATTGAATTCTTTCAATCATGGGTATTTCCTACGGCTTAATTCGAATCATTCGATTGGTAATTTTCTAGATTCGACTAGTCCATAAGCTTTTTTAAGAGGAAAGGTTGTGGTTGAGCAGTGAGTGGTCTTTGGAGCGAGATTAGGAACCCTCAACCTATTTGCTATATGAAATTCATATGTGCGGAATATATGTGAGGTGACGAGTACTTATGCGCCCCCAAATTATCTGTTTTTCCCTGTTTTCCTGTTTTTCTCATATTATCTCTTTCCCTGTCTTAATTTCTACTACTCTAATTGTATTCTCATGACTAATTGCTACTTGTTGGATATTGTTTCCCCCTGTTAATGATATTAGTACTTCCATAGTATCATTATCTCCTATTAATTGCTTAAGATGGTTTATCGGTACCTTATTGTCGTATATTTTGAATTGGTCTCGTTGTGTAGTATTATTTGTGTGAAATTCCATGGTGTATAAGCTTCCTATTTGTTTCGGTTGAAGTCTTAGTATTATGAAGGGTTCTGTGATTTGAATTTTTAAATTTCTAGACATACTGAGTAATTAATATTGATATGGTGGGATCGGGTAGCACGCCTCAACATGTGGAATAAATATGATATATTGAGGAGGAATTAGGGTGACTTGATACTGTACATTGGGAACGGGATGCACGCCGCAACATGTATAATAAGGGCGGATTGTTTGGTGGAATAATGGTGAACTATGATTGTGTTATTTTGATATGGTGGGATAGGGTTTCACACCACAACACTTTCATTTATATTCTGTTGTTTATGATATTATGAGGAAATAAGGGAATAATATGAGATGTACGGTGGGATCGGGTTGCACGCCGCAACAACCTATGTGTTTATGTTCTCCCTGAATTGTGTTAGATGTATGGTATTCTTTATTGCACTTAATAATTGGTAATATTTGAACGATGTGGACTTACTTCTGAGAGTTGTAGTTATTTCTTGTAAATTACTGCTTTATCATATTCAGTCTTTCTTTTCTACTTTTATCATATATATTGTGTACATGACGTTGTGTCAGTGACTCGTTGTAGCCTCATCACTACTTCGTTGAGGTTAGGCTCGCACTTACCAGTACATGGGGTTGGTTGTACTGATACTGCACTCTGCACTTCTGTGCAGATTTTGGTGTTGGTCTGAGCTGATCGTGAGGTTGGCTGCAGGATTCATCTGATAAGAGACGCAAGGTAGATCTGCCGGCGTCCACAGACCCTAGCGTCCATTTCTATACATTACACTTTATTGTTTCTTCCATTTCAAAAACAGTTGTATTTCTTCCAGACATTTAATTGTAGTGAAATCTTAGAAGTTCGTGAATTGTGACTCCAGATCCGGATAGTAGTATATATACAATGATACTGTTATATATAATTCCGCACTCATTATAACTCATTATAGCTTGTTTGGTGTAAATTACTGAAATGTAAAGGAATTGGCTTAATAATTCTCTAACGTTAGCTTGCCTAGCAGAGAAATATTAGGCGCCAACACGGTCCCGACGGTGGGAATTCCGGGTCGTGACAAACACTGATGTGTCTAATTCGGTCTTCATGATGCTTAATAACTAATACATTGCTACGACCGTTATTCTTGAGATATTAGGTTCTATACTCGAGTTGTAGACCTTTCTTGAGATTTGTTGAAATACTTGAACAATAAGGGTCTTGATGGTTTATTGATCTATTGTTGGCTTGAAAGTTGTGATTGGGGTTCATTTGGAATATTCGTTTAACCACTCTCCTTGATGTTATTTATGCTTCCGACCTTGCTTGTCATTGATATACATATTCTTGGTGAGGAAGAGTGCAAAGCACGAAGGGTGATGTCGTGCCATTACTTTTATATTATCATGTGAGGGAGAGTGTAAAGCACAAAGGGTGATGCCATGACATTTCATATATTTTATCATGTGAAGGAAAGTGAAAAGCAGGAAGGGTGATGTTGTGCCATTTCATTTGAGAGTAAAAGCACGAAGGGTGATGCCGTGCCATTTCATTTGAGAGTAAAAGAACGAAGGGTGATGCCGTGTCATTTCATTTATATTATCCTGATCTCATTTACATTATCATGTGAGGATGAGAGTAAAATCACAAAGGGTGATGTCGTTCCATTTCATTTATATCATCATGCTTTTATACTATCACGAGTGCATAGAACGAAGGGTGTTTTCGTGCAGGCGAGGACGAGGGACATGTATTATGTTCTGATTTCTTTTACTTGTGTATACGTTCATGAATTTACTTTGAGCAGTTATTGTCGCACCTATGTTTCCTATGTGACTTGTCTGTGTTGTTTTATCTTTGTTCTCTATCTCAATTGTTGTCGTATTGCCCATGTGCTCTTCTTGTTTAACTTGAAAATACCATGCCTCCTTCCTGTTGTTATATCTATAACCATGTCGTATCTAGTTTGTTCCACTTTAGTATAAGCTTTCTACCATGTTAGCCATTCATGCCTCTACTTGTTAGATTATAAAGGTCATGTGTTCCCCTCTTATTTGTCATATCTGCATCTATGTCTTCTACCGTGCTAGTTAGGTGAAATTATGTTCATCTTTCCTAATTGATGTCATCATTCCTAAGTTTCCTACCTTATCATTACTGTTATCGGCATTTATTTAACCTGGTTGGTACTGTTACACGTATATTTGGTGAGGATGAGATAAATGCACGAGGAGTGTTGTCGTGCCGTTGGATTTGATGTCTTTAGTATATTTCTCACACTATGAAAGTTATGGATTTAATATTGTGATTTGTTAGTTATCACTCTAAGGAAAGGATTGTCGAGATATTGAGGGATATTAATCGTGGTTCTTCTAGAAAGCATCTACTACTTCGCATAATTGTTTACTTATATGTTATTCTGTTAGGTTCTAGTATTGTTCTATCGCTAGTCTTCTGTACAAGTTATAGAAGTGAGTATCTTTTAACTACAAAGCCTCGTCACTACTTCACCGAGGTTAGTCAAAATACTTACTGAGTACATAGGGTAGATTATACTCATACTACACTTCTGCACCTTGCGTGCAGATTTTGGAGCGGAGCAGCGGGTGATGTTGGGAGCTGACTCTGAAGATATTCGTGCCTTCCGGATGTGGTTACCACTTTTCCCTGGGTATTTCCAGAGTTGAATTCTATTTGAGTACATTTCAAACATAAGTTGAATATATTTCCTATCTGTTTTTTCAATAATCTAGTCTTAGTAGCTCATGTCTTCTACTACCGGTCCTTGGAATGTTGTTTAGAATCCAGATATATCAATTCTTGATCATATTTATTTTACTAGAATTGTGTTAACTATTAACTGGCTGACCTAATGGGTCGGGTTAGGTGCCATCACGACCTATGGATTTTGAGTTGTGACATCACGCCTTCGGCTTCACGATCCGCGTCCAGCACCACCCAAAACGACCCAAATAAAATTACTTCGGATTTTTGCATTTTGATCCCCGCCTAGCGCATCCCTGGGCGCCCAAAATGCGGCCCATTTTTTGACAGGATAGTCTTCAGTATATACTAAAACGTTTTATAGGAATATCGAAATAATGAACGGTTTGATGTGTTAGAAACTAGGCTTCAATGTGTGTATATATATATATATATATATATATATATATATATATATATATATATATATATATATATATCAATTCATTATATATTTATAGATATGCTCATTGAAAACGTTAGGTCATCTGCGACTAAGGTCATTTTCATCCCTTAAACAATTCCAATGGATTCCAATTTACTCTTCTCCCATTATAACCGTCCATTAAACCTTTTAAACATAAGATTTATGCATTCTATTCCTTCATAACTTTTCACACATCTTTGTGTCCAACATAGAGCTTGAGCGAGAACATAATACTTAGAAAACATTTTTTGGGCTTTACACCCCTTCCCTTATATCTTTACTGTGTTATTGAGCTTCAAAACATGTGTATTTTGTTCATTCTTGTAGCACTCTAGATGTTTATGTAATCGTGAATCCGGGTTCTGGGTTATGTTTAGAATTTGTTGTTCAGTATTATTTTACTCTACCTCAAGACTTATATTGTTTTTATTGTTAATATTTTATTTTCAATTGTTAAAATCAATTAATCATCTGCTTCATGTCGGTTTGCCTAGTAAATAGATGTTAGGAACCATCATGACCCGAGGTTGGGATTTCGGGTCGTGGAAAGTTGGTATTAGAGAACTATATTGCTTAGGTATCACGAGTCATGAGCAAGCTTGGTAGAGTCTGGAGGATCAGTATGGAGACGTCTGTACTTATCTTGTAGAGGCTGTGGAGTTTTAGGAAAATTTCACTTCTTTCTTTTCCTATCGTTCAATTTTGTTCTATCACTGATGTTTGAACCATTCCATTCTTGTTCTATCTCATATGCTCAGGACACGCACAATATCTATAGTCGGGAAGGAGCATGAACCCCTTATTGTTGATACTACTAGGGGTAGAGGTCGAGGCTGAGGTCGAGCCAGAGGCCAAGGCATAGGCAGGGCTCAGCTTAGAGCTCGAGAAGCAGCACCCATAGTGGAGCCTCAGATTGATCATGAGGAGGAGATCCCAGCTCAAATTGTACTAGTTGGATCAGCTGATGTCACAAAGGGATTCATAACCACTTCAGTGCTTCAGGATGTTATACTTCGCTTGGTGGGACTTATGAAGAGTGTAGCCTAGACGGTGCACTTCCAATTGCACCAACCATCTCTTAGGTTAGGGGAGGAGCACAGACTCCATCTACTTACATTCCAAATCAGATGGCTCTCCTATATCAGGCTCCAACAGCCCAACCAGTTGGGGTAGTTCAGTTGGTTATTGCGGAACAGACCAGGGAGAGGCCCACGATATCTACTAAGAGATTGATGAGATTGGATAAGTTCACAAAGCTCTTCCCTTTTCAATTTAGTGGTGCACCCTCTGAGGACCCACATGATTATTTGGACCGTTGCCATGAGGTGTTTCACAATATAGGTATTGTTTGGGGTCGACTTTATAGTGTTCCAACGGAACAGTTCTACCAAGAGATAGTGGAGAGATTATATATTGACCACACTAGCTGATTCACCTTCACTTACCTGGGATTAGTTTTCACAAATATTTCTATAGAAGTTCATTATTTTCATTTTGAGAGAGGAGTATCACAGGCAATTCGAGCACCTTCAGCAGGGTACCATGACTACTAACCAGTATAACACCCGATTTGTGGACTTAGGTCTCCATGCAATTATTTTACTCCCTACTAAGAGGGAGATAGTCAGGAGATTCATTGATGAACTCACTTTCAGTATCAGGTTACAGATGGCCAAGAAGACCGAAGATGATATTTCTTTCTAGTGGGCCGTAGAGATTGCTAGACGGATCGAGATGGTTCGCGGTCAGGAGAGAGGTCTGGTGTGTGATAAAAGGCCTCGTCATTTTGGTGGTGTCAGTGGTGCCTCATCTTGAGGAGTGGGTACTTTTGGTAGAGGCCATCCTCATAGGATATTTTAATCAGAGCTTCAGGCATCCCACGATGCTTCGGTAGTGAACCATTAGCTCCTATTAGTGCACCTCCGATCTAGAGTTATCAGAGTGGTAATCTAGGCCGATAGGACCAGTTCCAAGTTCAGCAACCGAGGGCTTGTTATACTTGTGGAGATCCAAGATACCTCTCTAGACTTTGCTCTAGGTCCCAAGGTGGCATGCCACAACAGGGTTCTCGTGCCATGGTTCCAGCACCTGTTACTTCATCGCCCACTCAGCCAGTTAGAGGCAAGGGTCAGGCTGCTAGAGGTGTAGGTTAGGCCATTAAAGGTGGAGATCAGGCCTTTAGAGGAGTAGGCGAGCTAGCTAGAGGCCGTCCGAGAGGCGTAGGTCATTGTGGTGGGTCCCAGCCCAATTTTTATGCATTTTAGGCTAGACCTAAGGTCTAGTTATCTAACGTTGTTATCACAGGTATTGTTCCAGTTTTCCGTAGAGATGCTTCAGTTCCATTTGATCTGGGCTCTACTTATTCATATGTGTCATCCTATTTTGATTCATATCTGGTTGTGCCTTATGATTCTTTGAGTGCACCTGTATATGTGTCCACGCATGTGGGAGATTCTATTATTGTAGACTGTGTTTATCGCTCGTGTGTGATTACTATTGGGAGTCTTGAGACTAGTGTAGATCTCATATTTCTTGATATGATAGACTTTGATGTTATTTTAGGCATGGATTGTTGTCAGCGCGACATGCTATATTGGACTATCACGCCAAGGCCTTAGCCATATCGGGGTTGCCTCGATTAGAGTGGAGAGGTACTCCTGGCCATTCTACTATCAAGGTTATTTCTTATATGAAGGCTCGGCGTATGTGGAGAAGGGATATCCTGCTTATTTGGCCTATATCCATGATTCTAGTGTGGAGGTTCCTTCCATGGATTCAGTAACAGTTGTGTGTGAGTTTCCAGAGGTGTTTCATGCAGATCTGCCAGGGATGCCACCCAATAGAGATATTGACTTCTATATTGACTTGCCTCCGAGCACTCAAGCCATTTCTATTCCACCATACCGTATTGTCCGTCCTGATTTGAAGGAACTGGAGGAGTATTTGTAAGATTTACTTGATAAGGGATTCACTAGACCTAGTGTCTTGCCTTGGGGCGCGCCCGTGTTGTTTGTTAAGAAAAGGGATGGTTCGATGAGGATGTGTATATACTATCGGCAGTTCAACAAATTCACTATCAAGAATAAGTATACGTTGACGAGGATTGATGACTTATTTGATCAGCTTTAGGGTTCCAAAGTGTTTTCAAAAAATGATTTGAGGTCTGGCTTCAATTAGTTGAAGATTAGGGCATCAGATGTCCCTAAGATAGCTCTTCGTACTCAGTATGTCCATTATGACTTCCTAGTGATGTCATTTGGGTTGTCAAATGCCCTAGCAACATTTACAGATTTGATGAACCGCGTATTTAAGCCCAATCTGGATTGTTTTGTGATTGTATTCATTGATGATATCTTTATATACTCCCGCAGTTGAGAGGAGCATGGGCAGCATCTTCGAGTTGTACTTCAGACTCTTAGATGTAGCTAGTTATATGCCAAGTTTTCAAAGTGTGAGTTTTGGTTGGATTCAGTTACCTGTTTTTGGGGCATGGTGTATTGGACGATGGCATTAAGGTGGATCCTAAGAATATTAAGGCAATTCAGAATATAAAAAATCTAAAGGAGGTTCATGGCCAGGGGAAAGATGTTCGAGTAATGGTGATTTTGGAATGTACTAGTTGTGTCTAAAACAGTGTTGATAAGGTATCAGGAGGTATTTCCAGATATATTACTCAAAGGAACCGGCACAATACGCCTAATCGATTGGAATTGAAAAACTTATGTCCATATATTGTTACAAACATAGATTCATGGGGAGATAAAGAAATAGAGCGAACGAAATACCCTTTCAAGGAAGGGGAAAAAGTAACATTATATATGTAACGTATTTCAATAGAAAATAAGAAAATCCTATTTTATTGCAAGTTTTTGGAGGGGTTTTCATCCATAGCAGCTAATCCTCTCCCAATCCACACTCAGCAATAAGTGGAAAAGGTCGATGGAAGAATAGTATGGAACTATGAGTTGGGATCGATTTCCACATGGAATTAATAATGGTTGTTAGAGTATACACTCGATGCATGTAGAAGAAATAGCTTAAATACACTTCCAACCAAGTTGATGTTGCAAATTACTTCTATGAACTACACTAGTAATGATTAAGTAAAGAGATGAAAATAGAAATTGACTAATTATTTTTGGTTGTTTTCAATAGGTAAAAAGCCTAGGGATGTAACCTTCGCCTAGGTATTAGCCTAGTGGGTTAATTACATTAACACTTGTTTTAGTGATTGGGGTGTATTTTAGCTCTCAACTCTAAATTGCTCACTCAATACCTCTCGGTCATAGAGTGATTTTGCCCAATTTGTCTTTTTCAAGCCCAAATGGGTATCAAACCAAAAAGTTGATATAAGATCAAGTCGGATTTTCCCTATATCTAGTTCAACTAGCACACTTGCTTGTTAGCCAAGTTTTCCTAGACTAAACCTCTCTTTCTCAAGTAAAGACCAAGTAAAAAAGGCATGAATCAATATTTGCAACCACTATTCTAAATTTAAAGTTTGAACAAGACTAAATAACAAACACCCAATAATAAACAAGCATTTGATTAATTACCCATAAGGTTTACACACTAGGGTTGGGTCACAACCCTAGTAAATGTCTAGCTACTCATGGTAGAAATTGAAAAAACAATAAAGAAGAAACACTAATTAAAGCCATAATATAAAATTAACATGATAAACTATGGTATTCCTTTGTCCCAAAATGATCACAAATTACCAAAATAGTAAAATACAACGGCTAAAACTTAAAAACATCAAAACATGACCTAAAAAGTGATTCTCGTCTATTTATAGTGACCTAAAATTCACTGAAAAAATTTCCCTTCAGGAGGTTCTGTGACCACACAATTCCATTTGTGGTTCGCACTCTACTTGAGTTTGCTGGTTGAGAGATTCTGCAACTGCATAATTTGATCTGCGACTGCACTTCAGCTTCTGCGGCCGCGCAATTCCATTTGCGTTACGCATTTTAGGCAACGCTTTAGTCTTGGTCATTTTGCACACTCTCTGAACTTTTTGAATTCTCGCCAGTTTGACTTTGTTCTGCGGCTGCAAAAAATTTGTGTGATCCGCACTTCTCTTCGTTCCACCTCTGAGCTTCAACAACAGATTTGCAACCACATAGAGAATTATATGGTCTGCGCTTTCTTCTGCAGCCGCAGAAATACTTCTGCAGACCACACTTTTGGTCTGTTGCGCCCTTTCCTGCCTTCTGAGCCGGATCACTCCCTTTTTAGTTGAATTTCTTCAATAGGGTCCAAATCTCCAACATTCCTGCAATTTTCACACTTTCATTAGTTTTAGGAACATAAACCAACCCTTTCGAACTAAGACTAAAGAAAGAAAGACACTAATAAGTGGTCAAAATCCACATTTATCAGTAGCCATATTAACTAGATTGACCTAGAAGGGTGCCCTATTTAGCTGATCTGATGAGTGTCAGTTGAGATTTCAAAAGCTCAACGCTTCTTTGACTATAGCCCTAGTGTTGGTGTTTCTCACAGGTTCAGGATCATACACGGTGTATTGTGATGCATTGTGTATTGGTCGTGTAATATTGATGTAGGATAGCAATGTGATTGCATACGCATTGCGGCAGTTGAAGGATCATAAGAAGAATTACTTGTTCATGACTTAGAGGTGGCAACTATTGTTCATGCACTAACTATTTGGAGGCATTAATTATATGTCATGTTGCATGAGATATTCACGAATCATCGGAGTCTACAATATTTTTTCAAGCAGAAATATCTCAATTTGAGGCAGCAAAGATGGTTGGAGTTGTTGATAGACTGTGATATAACCATTTTGTATCATCCGGGGAAGAGCAATGTGGTGGAAAATGCCTTGATTAGAAAAGTTGTGAGTATGGGTAGGCTTGCATATATTCAAGTTGGGGAGAGACAACTAGCATCATATTTTTAGGCCTCGGCCAATCAGCTCGGGAGGTTAGATGTTTTAGAGCCTAGTCATGTCCTAGCTTGCACAGGCTCTCGGTCTTCTTTGTATGAGCACATTAGAGAGTGTCAGAATGACAACCCCCATTTTCTTGTCCTTAGGGACACGGTGCGACATTATTGTGCCAAACAGGTTACCATTGGAAATGATCGAGTGTTGTGGATGCAGGATCAAATTTGTGTGCTAGATGTGGATGGGCTTCATGAGTTGATTCTTCAGGAGGCCCGCAGTTCACGGTATTCCATTCATTCGGGTGCCGCCAAGATGTACCAGGATGTGAGGTAGCATTATTAGTGGAGAATAATGAAGAATGATATAGTTGCATATGTGACTCGGTGTTATTTCTAGCTAGTAAAATATGAGCATCAAATGCATGTAGGTCTGCTTTAGAGGCTTGAGATTCCGGAGTGGAAGTGAGAGCGTATTACCATGGATTTCTTTGTTGGGCTCCCACGAACTTCGAAGAAATTTGAGGTGGTATGGGTAATTGTGGACTGGTTGACCAAGTCGGCACATTTCATTCCAGTAATAGTTACCTATTCCTTAGAGCAGTTCGCTCAGATATATATCCCCGAGATCGTTCGTCTTCACAGTGTACCGGTGTCCATTATTTTTTATCGGAGTACATAGTTAACATTGCTCTATTGGAAGGTCGTACAACGTGAGTTAGGCACACGGGTTGATTTTAGTACAACTTTTGACCCCCTAGACGGATAGACAGTCTGAGCGCACCATTAAGATATTGGAAGATATGCTTCGTGCTTGTGTTATGGATTTCAAGGGTTCTTGGGATCAATTATGGTTGCTTGCAGAGTTTGCCTACAACAACAACTACCAATAGAGTATTTAGATGGCTTCCTATGAGGCATTATATGAGAGGCGGTGTCGTTCGCCCAGTTGGTTGGTTTGAGTCAGGAGAGGCTCAGTTTTCGAGTATCGATTTGGTTCAGGATGCCTTCGAAAAGGTCAAGATGATTCAGGATCAACTTCGCACAACTTAGTCTCGGTATAAGAGTTATGTCGATCGTAGAGTACGTGATGTTGCATTCATGGTTGGTTTTTGCTCTAGGTTTCACCCATGAAGGGTGTGATGAGGTTCGAAAGAAGGGAAAGTTGAGCCCTAGGTAGATTGGACCCTTTGGGATTCTTGAGAGAGTTGGTGAGGTGGCCTACAAGCTTGCATTTCCACCTAGAGTATTAGAAGTTCACCTGGTATTCCATGTCTCCACGCTTCAGAAGTATCACGGTGATTTGTCCCATGTATTAGATTGAAGCTCAGTCCAATTGGACAAGGAAATGACTTACGAGGAAAAGCTGATGGCCATTCTAGCACGGCAGGACCAGAAGTTGAGGTCAAAGAGTTATCTTTCTGTTAGAGTGCAGTGGATAGGTCACCCTATCGAGACATCCACATGGGAGTTCGAGTCTGACGTGTGGAGTAGATACCCGCAACTTTTCACCAATCCAAGTAACTTTCTAAGTCTGCTTGAGGATGAACGCTTGTTTTAGTGAAGGATAATATGATGACTCGATAGGTCATTTTGAGTTTTAACCTTTATTTCTGTGTTCTGTGACCTTGATTAGCTCGATTAAGTATTTCTCGATTTGCGTGCATATTCCATATGTTTTTCCATAAAGCCTTTATGTGAAACAAATTGAAGAATGGAGTTGATTTGATGTGATTCAGATGTTCGCTTGTGAATTTGAAAGTTCTTAAGTTTCTTTGATAATTTCATGCATTTTGATGTCTGGTTCGTAATTGTAGGTATTATTTTTGTGTTTTGATCGCGCGAACGAGTTTTTATGGGGTTATTACACTTGTGTGCATCTTTGTTTTGGAGCCGGAGAGGGTCGGGTGAATTTTGGATAGGCTATGGATCCATTTTGAACTTAATAAATCTACTGGTTTTGCTACTTCTTGTATCTGCCATTTTCTTCTTCGTGATTGCAAAGGAGAATCTAGGATGGGAAGGAAATTACTCATCATGAATGCGAGGAGTTTGTCGCGAACGCGAAGTAGTGGGGATTTTGAAGAGGGTTTTCATCCCAACTTCATAGGTTTGAGCTCACCTTATAGGTGATTTTGAAGAGGTTTTTCATCCCAACTTCATATGTTAGTAGATCTTAACTTAGTTTCTTCCATTATCATAAACACCCATTCATTTTAACCTTTAATTTATGCTTTTTCATGGTAGAGATTAGGGATTTAGGTAGAAATTGGGGATTTTGAGAAATTGAGATTTAGACCTCAAATTGTGGTCGGATTTCGTAACTAATCACATAACGAGGCTCGGTGGTGAATGGATAATCGGATTTTGGTCCGAATCTCAGGTTTTGATCATGCGGGCATGGGTTGACGTCTGTTGAATTTTTCCAAAAACCTTAAAGATTGAGTCTTTTTTACTTGTGGGTAGATTCTAAAGCTTACTTAAAATCATTTGAATTATATTTGGTTAGATTTGATTAATATGGAGGCTCATTCTAGAGGAAAAGCTGCGGTTGACCCTTGATTTGGTTGCAAATGGAGGTAAGTGTCGTGGTTGAATATAACGAATCCACCGGTCATAGTGAATGTTTTAGTCCCGATCCCCTATTTATTACCTCCTCTATCTTATATTTTGGTTATCTGACTTGCCGGGGGGTGTTATTTTGGTTTCAGGTGTGTTTCAGAGTGAAATGTTTGGTTGAGGTCCTGGGGGCCTTGGCTGTAATTCGGAAAATGTTCGGAGCATTTTAGAACCCTGAAGAACTGTTAATCTGTTGTTAATAGTTTCCTTATATGCAATCACGAGTGGGTTATTTCTATCGCGAAGAATTTTTGTTCGCTGGTGGATTTTTGTTCTACGTGATCGCGTGGTGGAGGCTGCGATCGTGAACTGTGCGGAGTTTGTTCATCGCAAATGCCTTGGTTAGATCACGTTCGAAAATAAGAAAGGAAAGGATGTAGCTGAGACAGGCTTATGCTACGTGTTCGAGTGGCCTTGGACGCAGTCGCTGCCTTTTTCCCAAAAAGTCGACGGCGTTGAGGAAACAACTCAGTCACCGCATTCGCGACATGTTGGGTACGTAAGGACCTGACCGGTCATTTTGCTTTATAGATTCCCATAATTAAGACTCCTGGTATGTGCTTTTACTGTTTTATGACTTGCGGGGATGGTTGGTTAGGGTTTGGAAGGGTTCGGGTTGAAGTCAGAACACTTAGTTCCTTAATAGTGGCCTATAATGGTTAAGTTAGACCTTAGAACCGGGATTCGACGGTCTGCAGAGTAGACTACTCCTCAGATTCAGACCCCATCAGCCCATCGAGTTGTGGTAATTCAGCTAGTTGCTGCAGCACCGCTCGCTGATGGGACAGCTATGTCCTCCAGTTCCTTGTGGAGATTGGACATGTTTATCAAACTTTTCCCTGTTCATTTCTGTTGTGCCACTTCAGAGGATTCCCAGGAATACCTTGATAGATGTCATGAGGATCTTCGGAACATGGATATTCTGGAGACCAATGGGGTCGACTTTGCTGCTTTCCAGATGACCGATTCTGCCAAGAAATGGTAGAGAGATTATCTATTGACTAGACCAGCTGGGTCACGTGCTCTTACTTGGGATCAGTTTTCACCCCTCTTCTTGGAGAAGTTTCTACCTATTACTACTAGAAAGGAGCGCCACTGTCAGTTTGAGCGTCTCCAGCAGGGCAGCATGACTATTACGGAGTATGAGACCCATTTTGTGGATTTGGACCGTCATGCTACTCTTTTGCTACCCACATAGAGGGAGAGGATTAGGAGATTTATTAAGGGTCTTGCTCAGCCTAGCAGATTGAATATGGCTAAGGAGACATGGAGCGAGATATCTTTCTAGGATGTGGCCAATATGGCCAGGAGAGTTGAGGTAGCTCTTGGATTGGGAGGTCAGGGGTCAGACAAAAGACCTCGCCATTCCGGTGGATTCAGCGGTGCCTCATCTGGAAGTGGGGTTACTTTCAGTAGAGGCCATTCTTCTAGGCCATTCCATTCAGCACTTCAGACATCCCATGGTGCCCCAGGTGGTCGTGGCTCTTACTTGCCTGATTCTTATCAGCCAGCTCCTATTAGTGCACCTCTTCTTCAAAGTTTTCAGGGTGGTTATATAGGTCGACAGGGTCAGTTTGCTGGCCAGCTATCTCAGCAGCCAAAGTCTTGTTATACTTGTGGTGACCAAAGTCACATTGCTGGATATTTCCCTCGCACGTCGGGTAGTTCTTAGTATCAGGGTTCTCGTGCTATAGTTTCGGCACCAGCTGTCGCCCACCTGCTCAGCCAGCCAGGGGTAGGGGTCAGGTATCCAGAGGTAGGGTCCAGATTGTTAGAGGTTGAGGACATCCCGCTAGAGGTGGAGGTCCGCTTGTCAGAGGTCATCCTAGAGACATGGTTCAGGGTGTTGGGGCCCATCCTCGATTGTATGCATTTTTCGCCAGACCTGAGGCGGAGTCCTCCGATGTTGTTATCACACGTACCATTTTAGTTCGCAATGTAGATGCTTCAATTCTGTTTAAATCGGGGTCTACTTACTCTAATGTGTCATCTTATTTTTCTTCGTATTTTGTTGTGCCCCGCGATTCCTTGAGCGTCCCTGTTTATGTGTCTATGCCAGTGGGGATGTTATTGTTGTAGATCGTGTGTATTGCTCGTGTGTTGTCGTTGTTGGGGGTCTTGAGACCAGTGTAAACCTTTTGTTTCTTGATATGTTTGATTTTGATGTCATATTAGGCATGGATTGGCTGTTACCTTATTACGCCATCTTGGACTATCACACCAAGATAGTGACATTAGCTTTGTCGAGGTTACCTCGATTTGAGTGAAGAGGGACTCCTGGTCATTCCTATTTCTTATATGAAGGCTCGGCATATGGTCGGGAAGGGGTGTATGGCCTACTTAAATGATGTTCCTGATTCTAGTGCTGAGGTTTCTTAGATTCGGTGCCTGTTGCTCGTGAGTTTTTCGAGGTGTTTCCTGCAGACCTGCAAGGGATGCCACCCGACATGGATATTGATTTTTGCATTGATGTGGATCCGAGCACTCAGCCCATTTCTATTCTTGCATACCGGAATGACCCACCAGAGTTGAAAGAATTGAAGGAACAACTGCAAGATTTTCTTGATAAGGGCTTCATTAGACCTAGTGTCTCGCCCTGAGGTGCACCGTCTTTGTTCGTGAAGAAGAAGGATGGATCGATGAGGATGTATATAGATTACCGGCAGTTGAACAAAGTCACTATCAAGAACAATTATCCGTTGTCGAGGATTGATGATTTGTTTGATCAACTTCAGGGTGCCAAGGTGTTTGCAAAGATCGATTTGAGATCGGGCTACCATCTGTTGAATATTAGGGCATTTGATGTCCCTAAGACAGCCTTTCAAACAAGGTATGGGCACTATGAATTTCTAGTGATGTCTTTTTGCTTGACTAGTGCTCCAGCAACATTTATGGACTTGATGAATCGGGTGTTCACGTTTTATCTGGATTCCTTCGTAATTTTGTTTATTGATGACATTATAATATACTCCCGCAGTCGGAGGATCATGAGAATCACCTTCGAATAGCACTACATACTTTGAGGGACAGTCAGTTATATGCTAACTTTATAAAGTGCGAGTTTTGGTTGGATTCAGTCGCCTTCTTGAGTCACGTTGTATCAGCGGAAGGGTATTCAGGTAGATCCTAAGAAGATTGAGGCAGTCAAGAACTAGCCTAGACCCACTTCAGCCACAGAGATCGGGATCTTCTTGGGTTTGGCGGGTTACTATCGTCGGTTTATGGAGGGGCTTTCATATATAGCAGCCCCGATGACTAAGTTGACTCAAAAGGGTGCCCCATTCAAATGGTCGGACGAGTGTGAGGCGAGATTTCGGAATATCAAGATAGCCTTGACTTCAGTACCGGTGTTGGTGTTGCCTTCAGACTCAGGATCTTTCATGGTATATTGTGATGCCTCCTGTGTTGGGCTCGAAGCGGTATTGATACAAGAAGGAAGTGTGATTGCATATGCGTCTCGACAGTTGAAGATTCATGAGAATAATTACCCCGTGCATGACTTAGAGTAGGTAGCCATTGTTCACATATTGAAGATTTGGAGGAACTATCTTTATGGCGTGCCGTGTGAGGTTTTCACGGATCATCTTAGCCTTCAGTATCTGTTCAAGCAAAAGGATCTCTATTTGAGGCAGAGGAGATGGTTAGAATTATTGAAATAATTTGACGTCACTATATTGTACCATCCGGGGAAGGCCAATATGGTGACCGATGCATTGAGTAGGAAGGCGATGAGTATGGGCAACCTTGCATTCATTCTAGTCGGTGAGAGGCCACTAGCTTCAAACATTCAGACTCTGGCTAAACAGTTTGTAAGGTTAAACATTCAGAGCCCAGCCATGTTCTAGCTTGTACAATCGATCGGTCTTCCTTATTCGAGCGTATCAGAAGTCGGCAGGATGATGACCCTCCCTTGATGGTCCTTAGGGACACAGTTCAGCACGGTGGTGCCAAGAAGGTTATAGTTGGAGATGATGGTGTTTTGAGGATTCAGGGTTGAGTGTGTGTGCCTAATGTATATGGGATTGGTGAGTTGATCCTTGAGGAGGCTCAGAGTTCTAAGTATTCTATTCACCGGGTGCTTCCAAGATATACCCGGAATTGGGGTAGCATTATTGATGGCGAAGGATGAAGAAGGATATTGTTACGTACGTGGCTCGTTGCTTGAATTGTCAATAGGTGGAGTATGAGCATTAGAGACCCGGTGGTTTGCTTCAGCAGATAGATATTCCTGGAGTGGAAGTGGGAGCGTATCACTATGGACTTCGTTGTTGGACTCCCACGGACTCAGAGGAAGTTCGACGCCGTTTGGGTTATTGTGGATAGGCTGACTAAATTAGCACATTTCATTTCGGTGGCAAGTACTTATACCTCGTAGCGGTTGGCAGAGATATATATATTCGGAAGATCGTTCACCTTCATGGTGTGCCAGTGTCTATCATTTCTGATCGAGGTATGCAGTTTACCTAGCACTTTTGCAGGGAAAATCAGCGTGAGTTGGGTACGCAAGTTGAGTTGAGCATATCATTTCATCCTCAGAAGGACGGGCAGTCCGAGCGTACTATTGAGATCTTGGAGGATATGCTTCGCGCTTGTGCTATAGATATTGGAGGATCGTTAGACCAGATTTTGCCGTTAGCGGAGTTTGCCTACAACAAAAACTACCAGTCGAGCATTCGGATGGCTCCCTACGAGGCATTATATGGTAGACGGTGCTAATCGCCAGTTGGATGGTTTGAGCCGGGAGAGGCTTGATTATTGGGCATAGACTTAGTTCAGAAGGCCTTGGACAAGGTCAAGCTTATACATGATTGACTTCCTACAGCTCAATCCAGGCAAAAGAGTTATGTCGACCATAAGGTTCGTGATGTAGCATTCCTGGTCGGAGAGAGGGTATTACTTCGGGTATCGCCCATGAAGGGTGTTATGAGATTTGGGAAGAAGGGCAAGTTGAGCCCTAGGTATATTAGGCCATTTGAGATTCTCGAAATAGTGGAGGAGGTAGCTTATAGACTTGCATTGCCTCCAGGGTTAACCTCAGTTCATCTAGTATTCAATGTGTCTATGCTCTGGAAATATCATGGTGACCCGTCCCACGTGTTAGATTTCAGCCCTGTCCAATTGGATAAGTATTTGACCTATGAGGAGGAGCCGATAGCCATTCTAGACCAGTAGGTTCGTCAGTTGAGGTCAAATAGTTACCCTTTAGTTTGAGTGCAATGGAGAGGTCAGCATGTTGAGGCAGCTACTTGGGAGTCTGATTCGGACATGCGAAGTAGATATCCACACTTGTTCGCTAGTTCAGGTACATTTCTATGTCCGTTCAAGGACAAACGTTTATTTTAGAGGTGGAGATTGTGATGACCCAAAGGGTCATCTTATGATTTAAGAATCAATTCCGGGCTTGTTAGACTTAAAACAGTATTTTTATTCACCTCGATTTGCGTTTACAGTCTGGGCGTTAATCTGGAAAGACTTTATGTAAAAATATGTAAAATAATAATTTTTGAGAGTTTAACTTGATTTTAGTTGGCTTTGGTCAATATTTTGAGTAAACGGACCCGGACCCGTGTTCCAACTGTCCCGAGAGATCTGTAGTAAAATATGGGACTTGGCGGTATGCCCGGAATTGAATTCCGAGGTCCCTAGCTCCAGAAATGAATTTTTGATGAAAATTGTTAGATTGAAATTTAAAATAATTAAAGAAATTGATTAATGTTTGAACTCGTTGATATCGGGCCCATAAATTATTTCGAAGCCCGATATAAGTTTATTATAATATTTAGGTCATATTTGTGAAATTTGGTGGAAATTAGAGTTTATTTGACGTGATTCGCACGTCTGGTTGAGAAGATAGTGAATTTGATATGTTCTTGAGGAATTCATGAGTTTTGAGGCTAAATTCGTAATTTTAGGTGTTATTTTAGCTATTTTATCGCACAAGCAAGTCCGTAGGATGTTTTTCAACTTGTGTGCATGTTTGGGTTGGAGCCTCGAGGGCTCAGGTGAGTTTCGAATGGGCCACAGAGTGATTTGGACTTAAGAAATTTTGTTGGTGTGCTTCAGGCCTGCAGATGTCGCATTTGCGAAGATAATTTTTCATTTGCGATCATAAGGGCTGGGAGGTGACCTTCGCAATTGCGAGGCTCAAATGTCGCAGTTGCGACAAGAACAGGCCGCTTTTGCGAATAGTTGTTTGCATTTGCGATGCTAGCAGGACCAGGACATACTTCGCATTTGCGAGGTAGTGTCCGCATTTTCGAGTTCGCATTTATGAACCTATGATCCCATTTGCGATAACTGCAGCTGTTCAAAAATGATTTTTGACGGATTCTACTCCCGTTCTTCAATTCTTTCGAATCCTAAAGAGGCAATTTTCCAAAGACCCAATCTTCTCCAAATCATAGGTAAGTGATTCCTAACTATTTTCTTTCAATCTTTTACATCTTTTAACAAGATTTCAACCTAGAATATAAGATTTTTATGGTAGAATTAGGGATTTTGGGTAGAAAATAGGAATTTTGAAAATTTGGGGAATTTGACCTCAATTGTGGTTGAATTCCAAAACAATTCATATATCCGGGCTCGGAGAGTGAACGGATAAACGGATTTTGGTCCGAACCACGAGTACCTATACGTTGTGGTCGAGTCATAACATGCGAGTGAAAGTTAATTCTTATTATTTTTGCTGTCTTAAAGCCTATTATCTATGATTATTGTTGCTAGTGAAATGTTGGAAGATTTGTATTTGGTTCCACCGAGATGGATAATATTGTGAATATTGAGTAGAGATTGAAATGGTAAATGGTGATTGAAACTATGATGAAATACTGATTTCTTGTGAAATTCCTCTTTATATGTTGTTAATGATTTTGTGGCTGGTGAAGAAGAGAGTAAAACACAATGGGTGATTCCGTGCATAATTTATTTAAATGGTGAGGAAGAGGGTAAAGCATAAAGGGTGATGCCGCGCATAATTTATTTAAATGGCGAGGAAGAATGTAAAGCACGAAGGGTGATGCTGTGCATAATTTATTTAAATTGTGAGGAAGAGTGTAAAGCACGAAGAGTGATGTCGTGCATAAGTTATTTCAATGGTGAGGAAGAGTGTAAAGCACGAAGGGTGATTCCGTGTATAATTATTTAAATTGTGAGGAAGAGTGTAAAGCACGAAAGGTGATGCCTGCATAATTTATCTATATTGTGAGGTGAGAGTAAAAGCAGGAAGGGTGATGTTGTTCATTCTTATTCATAATCTGGTGAAGATGAGAGTAAAAACACGAAGGGTGATGCTGTGCATTCTATTTATTATTTGGTGAGGTTGAGAGTAAAAACACGAAGGGTGATGCTGTGCAAGTTCCCTTTCTATTTTAATTGCTTAAATTGTTGTTGATCATTGTCTATTTCTGTCTTATTGTTTTCTCACTCCTTATGTTAAATTCTCCACTGTATTTTCCCTTCCCATCATTTGTTATTTACTTTTCTTTATTTAGTGTTTTTCTACTAGCATGATTATACATATTCAGGTTTTTATGTGGTGTCCTGCACTAGCCTCGTCATTACTTCTCCGAGGTTAGGCTCGACACTTACCAGTACATGTGGTCGGTTGTTCGGATACTGCACTCTGCTCTTCTTGTGCAGATCCAGGTTTAGGTCTAAGCTGAGTTCGAGTCAGAGCTGACACTTTTGCATGGAGACACGAGGTAGATCTGTTGACATCCGCAGATTCCTGGAGTCTCTTCATTATTATTCAATTGCTATTTTATCTAGTTCAAAAACAGTTCTATATTTTCATTCAGCCAAATACTTATAGAAATTCTTAGTAGTTCGTGAATTGTGACTCCAAATCTTGAGTAGCTAGATATTAGTATTAGATTCGCAGTATCATTTTATTAATTCATTTATTACTTTTGGTATCGTATATGGGATGGTAATAACATTTCTTGTATGTTTTAAGTGTTTTAAATGTCGTACCCCTCTAATGTTGGCTTTCCCAGTAAAAATAGAGTTAGGCGCCATCATGGTCCCAATGGTGAGAAATCGGGTCGTGACACTTACAAAGGCCTTTATATACCTAAAGAGTTATTGAATTTAGACGCAGTAATCTTAGCTCTCGTTTGGCCATATATTTTAGCTTTGTTATTTCAAAAAAATTAAAATTAAAAACATTGTTTGCTCATTAAACACGATCAATTTTTGAAAAAAAAAAAATTCAAGTTCTTAAAAACTAGTTTAGGGCAGTTTTTTTGGGTAAAATATTTTCTTCCACTTATAAAACTTCAAATTTTTTCCAAACAAAATGCATGTCCGAAGACAACTTTAACTTCCACATTCAAAAAATAAATAAAAAATTCAAGTTTCAACAAAAATTATATTCAAACGCTAGCTTAAATGTTTGAGAGGACTTTTTCACAATTCTCCAGAGAATATATATATATATGTTTGACGTAAATACCAACATCAAGTGTGAATAACTTATCCTAAAAAAAGATCCCACCTTTTTTGCATACTAGCATTGAAAATAAACCTTCGTAAAGTATAATTAACAAAGAATAAATGAACAAGCGATATTGTATTTCTTCTTTGACAAAAATTCTCCTTCACTAAGGTTATCCATTCCCTGCGAAAATCCTAGGCAAATTAAGTTTACAAGGTGACCTAAATCTAAAATTGAAAATTAATTGAACACAACTCAACATTCTAAGTACGGATTAAAATTTAATTATTTTTTCTACAAAAACAAGTTGATCTGCAAAAAACATTTCAAGCTACATGTGACTTTAATAAATTGTTGTGGTTTTCTTCTGCAACTTCCATTTCTTCATAGAGCCCATCTCAATTTGGAGACGACGTTTTCTCCGCAGTGTTCTTTACTCTCTCACTATCGTCTTCAGATCTTCTGAATATCAAGTAATATAATAAAATATAAATTAATACTGATGGAAATCCTTAGTAAGGTGTTAGAAAATTTACTATATAAATTAAACATGAGATTAGTTAAAAATAATAGAAAACCATATATAGTTAAACAGTCAAGAAATTATCGCTTTCAGTTTAAAGTACAATCGAATATTTTTTTGCAGAAAGTTGATGAAATTATTTCCTCGTTCAATTACCTTAAATTGTAAAATATGTTCTTTCCGAGGAAAATATTTTACTATAATATTACTGAAAATTACGTATATCATACATAAATAATTCTCCCCTCTATCATGTATTATACATTACATATTTCATCAACCCTTACGGGCATCCAAACTGGAATATTGATGATCTAGAGAACTAAAATAGTTTTGTAAAGTATCTTCTTACAAAAATTAATACATTTCATACGGAAAAAGATTTTATATTATTACAAAATAGACTTACATTTTTACTATCTTGGAGGTGGAAGAAGTCGTAACATCCTTGTCCCCTTTGATTGTTTGATTGTCTCTCAGTTTTCTCTTAAAACCAATATTTTTTTTGTTCGTTTTGATACTTGACTCTTCTTTGGTCGAGCGAATACTCATATTTGGATTTTCTCCAACCAAAAAATTCCAATTATATTCATCTTCAACTGTTGAGAGCCTATTAGTGCACGGTAGAATACAAGAAAACTCGATGAGATAAACAATTAGTTTAATAATTTCTTATTTTGTCAAATTTCTTAGTTAAGAAAAAAAGCAAATATTTTCTAAATATATCATGCACAAAGCTCAAAAATAGACATAATCTATGAATCACCTTGTTAAGGTTAGTCATGGAACGGAATTTTATACTCCTTGAAATTCCTTGCTTGATATAGTATTTTTTATCTTTTTCATCTCTTATCAAAAGTTTCGAGCCACTATTGATGTTATGGTCAAGATTATCGGGGAGTCTATCTTCACCTATGGCTCTGTTGACCTCAAACTCACCGAAAAATCACGTATAACGAACTAAGAGAGAATGATACACAAATATCCACCTTGTGCTTAGGTCCAAGGTTTCAAAAAATTATGTAAGTCAACTGTAAAGTGTAAAATTCTTTAAGTACCATTGATGTCTTTTTGATGTTGTAGTGGTCAACTAGTTCTTCCTCAGTAGAATCATGTTGGGCCTCTCTTGTTTTGCTTCCATTGGGTTTTCCAATTCTCTCGTTTTGTATCGCCTGTAAATTCTTTTTGCTTTTTAATAAATGATTGGAGTTAAAAAGTATATGTGGAATATAAAAAGCACGCTCAATAAAAAATTCATGTTAGCATAAATTAGTAAATCTTCCATCAATATTAATAAGTTCAAAATTGGCCGAAATTAGTAAATTCAAACTTGAAAAAAATGTTATAATGTAACATAAATAGACACAAGTGAGTGATCAATTACCTCACAGAGGATAATAAGGGATTCGAACATCCTACTTTCTGGTATTCTCTGTTCTATATGGTAATTTTGGCCTTTTTAACTCTCGTTGTAAGTGTTGATTTATTATTATCGTTATTGTCCATTATGGTGTAGTTAGAATTATCCGTCAGGCTATCTTCACCAGCGATTACGTTGCTCTCAAAATCACCTGAAAATTATATATAACCAAATCAACGAAAATGATACATACGAAATGAATAATTAGTATAAGATGTAGAATTAATTAATTACCTTGAATAGCTTTTTGTTTTTGTTTTTCAGTTAGTGTCTCCTTGAAAGTGTCAGCTTGATCCTTTCCCATTTTGTTTTTATTGTGTACTTCAGATCTCTTGTTTTGTGAAATACTTAAACGATTCCAATTGTATTCCTCATCAGGTGATGAGAGCCTATTCGAGCACTGTGAAAATGCAAAGATACTTGATGAGATAATTGAACTAAGTTTAGCATTATTTTATATTGTCAAACTTCTAGGGCAAAAAAAAAAAAAGTAAATACTTTCAATACTCGTGTATAATTATGCTCCAAATCTCAGAATAAGAAATATTAAAAAGGAACAAACTATTGTTAAACAATACTAGAAATTTGTTGAAATTATTTGGGCTAGTTTTTAATTTTTAACTGGTATACTTAGGCTAGCTTTTAGCAAAATTACCCGAATGTAAATATTTTCTCTACCTTAGATAATATAATATCAATGGGCTGAAATTATTTTTTGAATGTAGTCTGTCTAAGTAAACTTGAAAATATATATGGAAACACGTTCAAACTTTTACATCTCATACTAGTGAAAAAAGCCAAACGGTCTTAGTTTATAGTACGTTATAGCAAAAGTGGATATAAACTTTTTGCTCAAACTTAAAATAAAGAGATTATTTTTCCATTAAGATTCTACGTACTAAAGGGTAGGTTGTGTTGAGGTGTTGTAGAAGGAATGATATGAATTAATAATGGAATGAAATTTTATACTTTGTTGGTATTTCTTGTTTCAAACGATAGTGATCATGATATTTTTAATCTCTTATTGGAAGTTTCGAGCCACCATCAATGTTTGTATTCTTAAAAGTGTGATCAATATTATTTGGGAGTCTGTATTCACTTGTGATGACGTTGAGATCAATTCATCTGATTTCTTAGAAAACTTAATAGTATAAGTCAATAGTAAATATAAGATTTCTTAATACCGTTGATGTCTTCTTCCTCCTGTCGTTGTTTTTAGGTAGTTCCTCCTCGAAAGAGCTCTCTTGCTCCTTTCCATTTTTGCTTTCATTATTAAAATCATATCAATGAATTGTCGAAAATCAAACATTCATATTCATAGAAAGTAAAATCTTCCTCAATATTAAAAGGTTCATAGTTGGAAAATAAAGTAAAATATTCCCTCGGTATTTATAGGTGCAAGTTGAAAATCAAAAGTACTGTAATGAAAAAGTCTAATTAGATATGTTAAGCTCTGTAATAGCAATTAAATAAGTGTTGGATTTATGTAGCACAAAACCAATTCTAGAAATATTGAAAAAGATATTTGTGCTTTTTTCATGAGAAAAATATGCAACAGGAGAAGAATTTATTTATTATTCACCTTGGTGTGGATTAATGGATCAAACAAATTATAAATAAATTCTAGTACGATGTTGACATAAATAAATAAACATAAAACATGAATTACCTGGTTGAGGTCAATAATATTATTGGAATTTATCATTGTACTCTCTGGTATTCTTTGTTGTATATGGTAGTCTACATCTTTCCCGCCTTTCATCGGAAGCTTCGAATTATTAGCAACGCTATTGTCTCTACGGGCACGATTATAATTTTCTGATAAACTATTTTCACATATAACTATATTGCATTCAAAATCTTCACCGAAAATCATACATAACCAAATTAATAAGATGGAATAATACAAATGAAACGAACGATACAAGCATGAAAGAAGTTATAATTCTTTTAAATTACTTTTAAAAAAGATTGTATCCTATATAAATTACCCTTTTGTTTTTGTTTTACAGGTAGTGACTCCTTGTTGGAAGAGCCAGCTTGGTCCTTTTCCATTTTGCTTTCATCTTGTACTTGTGATCTTTGTTCTGAGTCATCTTCTTGCTGGTATCCTTTTTTTTTTCTTTTGTGATGGGTGCAGATTGAACATATGCTGTGGAATACAAAAAGTAATATCAACGAGTTATTTAAATTTAACATTCCATAGCGGAAAACAAATTAAATTATTGGTAAAAAAGAGTTTAACTAATTAATAAACCATAATTAAGTGAAGCTTTCTACCCGTAATAAATCAGATTTGGAACTTATCATATATATATATGTATATATATATATAATGTGAAACAAAAATACTTGGGGTTTTCTTTCTTTTGAAAAAAAATAATAATTCTATTCCCTAGTATAGATTACAAAAATAACATACCCAGTATGACCTCACAAATGAGGTCTAAGGAATGTGGGGTATATGCAAATCTTACCCCTACCGCGTAATTTGTTGGTAGAGATTATAGATAATACAAATGAGAAAATTCATTTTTTCAATTATCGTTCTGGTTTGCGTATCAAACATAGATCTAGCATATACTCGTACAAAACTTTGGCAACTCAAAAAACCACTAAAACATTGATACGTTTTGCTTTCAAATAAAAATCTAGAATTGAACATTAAAAAGGAAAATTAATTCTACTACAAAGGCAAGGAGGCAAAAAGTAAGACCAAAATAAATTCTAAACCAAGATAAACCACATATATGTGTATTTTTTAGCCATTGTCTGTGTATGTGTATCAATACATGTTATGTTATAATCCAATTGACAAATAAAAGAATTTAAAAAATGGTTTCAAAATCATGTCTAACGAAGAAAGAAAAAGGAAAACAAGCCTGTGTTAATCTTGTTACTCATCTTCCAAAATTTATAAGAGATGGTCCATAAATTCAGAACCAAGACAAAAAAGAAAAGAAACCCAAAAATATAAAATTGCAGACCTGAACTACTATTGCTCGCCATAAAGCACAGTAACATTTGCTAGATTGAACCATCATTTATAGGTGCAAAATTCAAGGGGCAAAAAGGGAAAATGAAACGACTAAATCAGATTTGGGAATAATCAAACTCACCAACACATAATCACTATCTTTCATTTTGATAAAATGACTAGCAAATATGGATTTAATTACGTGAAAAGACAAATTTGTGACGTCTGTATCGTCCTTATATGACTCTTCTTGATTACAGAGTTATTTCTGAAAAAAATTGAGATAGATGAAAAGGCAAAATAGTGTTGTCTCTATCCGTTCAAATATCAGGCTAGACTGACGAATCTTTTGCTCTCGGTTCCTCTGGTACTGCTGAGATATCCCCTTAAATGCTTGAATATAATGAAGAAGCAAATTAGGACGTGTCTCATGTTTATGTATATACTCTTGGCCGCTAAGTGGTATTCTCGGCAATTCAAAATTATTACTTATCAAATAAAGACGAGAAGGCTTTTAAAGTGCAACAGTATGAACGAGAGTTAAAATCAATTACCGGCAAGAATATCTTTTCATGCGTCGCGGAAATAGTGATACTTAACACTAACTAACTGAGAAAGTTATTAAAATATATCATTTATTTCATACACATTTGGCACTTAATTACGTTTTAATTTAAAATCTTATAGTGTTTCATGTGTATTAACTTTGACAAGAATACGCGATGTTCTTCTCAATTTTTTTACTATTTCATTTTGGAGATTAAGATTCTAAAATTCAAATATAGTATTTTATTTCTTAATAGATTTAGTCTTCAGGAAAAAAACTAATGATGTGGTAGTATTTTTATTAATTCATCAGTCTCTACAATTCTTAGATTATGTCAAGATGAATTCAAATAGTTCTCAAAAAGTTAAAATCAGATTTGCTAACCAATCTGAACAATCAGATTCACTGCCTAATTAATAAGTGTCTTCTGTTGTAGAATATGACAAAATGAATTCAAATAGTTCTTAAAAACTTAATCAGATTTATAATCAATTGAAAAAATCAGATTCACTATCCAATTCAATAAGTGTCTACAATGACTTTGACCAAATTAATTCAAATAGCTCTTAAAAAGTTTATGTCACGATCCGGAGTCTAAACCTCGGGGTTTATGGCGCCTAATATCTACTTACTAGGCAAGCCAACATGAAACAAAAAAATAATTGATTTTAACATTTGAAAACAAAATACTAACAATGTTAACGATATAAGTCTGAAGTAGAGTAAAATAATACCGAACAACGAAGTCTATACATAACCAAGAATCTAGAGTCACGAGCACATGAACATCTAGAGTTCTACAAACAAGGTCTGAACAAAATACTAACTGTTTTGAAAGTCAATAAAATAGTAAAGATAGAAGGAAAGGGGACATCAGGGTTGCGAACGTTGTGCAACTATACCTCAAGTCTCCGACAACGACTGAATCCGACCAAAAGTTACTGAGCGCCGCTAGGACCAATACCAATATCTGCACAAGAAGCGCATAAATATAGTCAGAATACAACCGACCCAATGTACTCTGTAAGTGTCGAGCCTAACCTCGAAGAGGTAGTGATGAGGCTATGACAAGACACCTACGTAAATAAACATGTACAAGGGTATATAAAACAATAATAATAACAGAGAATAATATCGTACGAAATGGAAGGGGACATGCAAAAGGGGGACAATATAACAATTACGACAGGTATGAAATCACGAAATAACCAAGTAATTCACCAAACCGGGAGAAATCAGCCAAACCAATTATATGAAAATGGCACGGCATCAACCTTCGTGCTTTTTGTTACGACCCAAAATCCACTAAAGGTCGTGATGGGGCCTAACATCCGCAGTCAGGCAAGCCAACAGTGAATGGTTAACTTAATTACTCATTTTAGTATTTTTGAAATAAAAATTTTCATCAATTAAATAGTAAGAAATAGAATTTACGGGTTAAACTGTGATATTTACACGAACCACAATAATAAACCACCCTTAGGAAACCCAAAACCCGGTGTCACAAGTGCATGAGCATCAACTAGAAAACATAATAACATACGACATCTGTCTGGAATACAAATTAGGCAGGAGAACATAAATAACTCTGATGGTGACTCTGCAGGCTGCAGATCGTAACATGAAATGCGGCTCACAATACCCGCAACATCCGCGCCTATGTGCCTAAAAGACCACCAGGTATATATGTACCTGCACAAAAATATGCAGCAAGTGTAGTATGAGTACGTAAGTCAACACATACCCAGTGCGTATCTAGCCTAACCCCGGAGGGGTAGTGATGAGGGGTCGACATCGACACTAACTAGAGGTCCAATTAAATAAATAATACGATAATTCATACAATCGTACAATACACATCAATAGGGGATTAATCTGAAGTTTCATAATGTTTCAATTATTTCCTTTTACGCATAAAATTTATCGATCATGATATCTCATAATAAATGCGAAGTTTCAATACCAATCAGATAAGAAATACTGTAAAATACCGGGCGTCAGTAAAAAAATTATCTCGTGAATGTTCAAACTACTAGCGGTATAACACATGATTCTGCCGAGGTCGTTCGACCCGATCCAGAGTGGTGTGTACACTCTAGAGGGTCGAACGACACGAACTAGAGATGCACATCTATATACTGTCGAGGCGTTCGGCTTGTTCCACAAGAAAGGAAGGAATTTATCCCATTTCGAGAGATACTACCAAGGTGTTCAGCCCGCTCTACCAAAAAGGAAAAAAGTTTCCAAATCACAAGATACACGCTTACAATAGAGTACATGTGCACAATAATAAGTACATCTCCTTACATTTATCGAATACCTTAGCAACAACTCAAGGTATTAAAGCTTGACCTGATACTTTTATTTCTAAATTGATTTCGGATATAACTTTAATTAAATAAGTCGGCAGAACAAGTTCAAATAAATCAATTATTATAGGATAAGGTCCTAAGTCTACCCGGACATAGACATGCTTTAGCTACGTATGGACTCTCGTCACCTCGTACATATGTAGCACCCACAACTAGTTGCACATAACAATAAATATCACCTAGGGGGTAGTTTCCCCCTCAAAGGATTAGACAAGAGACTTACCTCGCTCCAAAGTTCCATAATCGGCTCCAACATCGCTCTAACACCTCAAACCGGTGCTCGTCGCTCCAAAACTAGTCAAACAATGTGCAAACCAATAAAAAAATGTACTCTAATACTCATAACAAATCCATTTAGACAAATTCCCAACTCCACTCGAAAAGTCGATAAAGTCACCCTCGGGCCCACATGTCCGGATTCTGAAAAAATTCGAAGATAATCATTACTCATAACATCACGAACTCAAATATGTAATTTATTCTCAATTCCATGCCCAGATTCGTGACCAAAATCCAAAAATATCAATTTCTAGGTTTTTCTTCAAAATCACAAATTTCTACAAATGTTCATGTCTAAATCCATATATTACCCTTTTACTTAACTCACAAGTAGTGGAAATCAGTTACCTCATGATTGACAATGAAATTGGCGCTCCAAAATTGCTCCTAGGTCGGCTTCAATGGAGGAAATGAGATGAAAATTGACAAACTCCGAGTTTTAAAAGAACACTGCCCAGTCCGACCTTCTTCGCGAACGTGGCAAGCCCCTCGCGTTCGCGAAGAAATACCAGCTCCAACTCCAAAATAACCCTTCGCAAACGCGGGTCCCAGCTCACAAACGTGTTTCTTAACCAATCGAACCTTCACGAACGCGGTATACCCATCGCGAACGCGAAGGGTAAATTCTTCCAGGCCCAATTCCCTTTTGCTCAAAGTACAAAATCAGCAGACAACAAACCCTCCTTCGCGAACGCGTGAACCCCTTCGCATTCGTGAAGAACAAAACTAGAACCAAACATCAGCAACAACAAGTTAGCCAAACTTGGTCCGAAACCTCTCTGAAACACTCCCGAAGCCCCGGTGATCCCGTTCAATCATACCAACCAGTTCCAAAATGTAACACGGACCTGCTCGAGGATTCAAAGCATACCAAATAGCATCAAAACTACAAATTGCGCATTGATTCAAGCCTAATGGAATATTGAACTTCTAACATTCATATCCGATGCCGAAACCAAGCAAATCACGTCCGATTGACCTCAAATTATGCACAAAAGTCACATTTGACATTAGAGACCTCCTCCAATTTCCGGAATAGGAATCCGACTCTAATATCAAAAAGTCCACTCCTGGTCAAACTTCTTAAAAATCTTCAAATTTCCAACTTTCGCCAAATGACCCCGAGATGACCTACAAGCCTCTAAATCCACACCCAGACACGCCTCTAAGACCAGAATCACCGTACGGAGCTATTCTCAGGCTCGAAATCCAAAGCGGACATCAATAATATCAAAATACAGTTCAACCCAAATTTATAAAATTCTTCCAAAATGCCAACTTTCCACAATAAACACCAAAATGCTTCCTGGTCACCCATAACCCGATCTGGACATACGCCCAAGTTCGAAATCATCATACGAACCTATTGGAACCTTTAAATCTCGATTCCGAGGTCGCTTAGTCAAAAGTCAGATCCTAGTCAATTCTTCCAACTTAAAGATTCCAAAATTAGAGATTTCTTTCCAAATCAACTGCGAACTTCACGAAATTAAATTCGGACCACACATGCCAGTCATAACACCTTAAGTGAAGCTACTCAGGGCCTCAAGCAACTCAATGATGTGCTAGAGCTCAAAATGATTGGTCGGGTCTTTACACTTTTACTCTCGTCCTCACCATGTAATAATGATAATGTGAAGGAAATGACACTTCATCTCCCTTCGTGCTTTTACTCTCTTCATCTCCATATGATAATGATAACAACAATGCAGAGAGTAAATTTAACTTCGAATATGGTGTCATAATACCAAACTTCAACTTCCAAAAATATTTAACAACTTGAAATAACAATAATTACGAAATGAATAATCAAAGAAGTAATAATCTAACCGAAGCATGGATTTAAAAATTAGCAATGCAATAAAATACAAAGAAGCAAGTTCCGCCCCAATATCGGGGTGTCACTATGTCATGAGCATCTAAACATAACCGGTCTGGAAATAAACAATTATCACAGTCTGAATTCAAATACAATGAAAGAAAAGATAAGGAAGAAGAAAACAAGGTATGCGAACGCCAGGCAGCTAACTCGCTATCTCCAACAGTCAGCACGAGAACTATCAACACCCTCCGCGTCCAGAAACTCCTGGATCTGCACACAAAGTGCAGGGTGTAGTGTGAGTACAACCAACTTAGTAAGTAACAATAATAAATAAGGAACTGAAAGATAGTGACGAGCAACACAATTATAGTTCATTTTCAGTAGACTCAACAAGGAAAATAGACATGCTTCCCAAATCTAGTAAATTAAGTCAAATAAGTATATTAATACCAAGTTCAAGTAAAACCGGATAAAGATATCTTTTAGAAGTTTTCAAAAAAAAAAAATATAAGGCAACTGTGTGCAACAATAATGAATTATATACACCATCTCAAGGAAACATTCACTCAGTCCTCCCATTCATTCCAACCTCACAATCACTCATTCCTCACAGTTACTCATTCCTCATGATCACTCAGCACTCGACATTCGACACTCGCACTCAGTAAGTACCTGCGCTCACTGGGGGTGCGTACAGACTCTGGAAGGGCTCCTTTAGCCCAAGCGCTATAACAAGCCAATCGTGGAATATATATTAAGAAACAAGCTCTGGCGTGCAACCCGAACCCATAAATATCCTCACAATTAGGCCCCTGGCCTCACTCAGTCATCATCTCTCTAGTTTCTCGAGCTCTCAGAAATCAGCAAAAGAGCCCAAACAGTAACAATATGATGTATCAATCAAGAATAGTAAAGACTGAGATGTGATTTGCAAATGAAGACTTGGACTGAGTACAAATAACATATAGCAGGTAATTTGACCTATAACACGACCTCTGTGCGTCCCAGCAGTACCAATACATGGCCTAAGCATGATCTCTAACAGGATTCGAAAAGACATAAATGACACCACGAACCTACTCCAACCTCCGGAAATCCAATCCGACCCAGATATCAAAAAGTCCACTCTCGGTCAAACTTTCCAAAATTCCAACTTCTCTATTTCAAGCCTAATTCTACTACGGACCTCCAAATCACATTCCTCACGCGCTCCTAAGTCTAAATTCACCTAACAAAGCTAACATAACCATCAAAATTCAAATCCGAGGTCGTTTACACATAAGTCGACATCCGGTCGACTTTTCCAACTTAAGCTTTCAATTAAGAGAATAAGTGTCTCAACTCACTCTGAAATCAATCCAGAACCAAATCAACTAGCTTGATAAGTCAATAAACAACTGTAGAAAACAAAAGGAGTAGAAAGAGGGAATGGGGCTACATGTATCAAAACGACTGGTCGGGTTGTTACATGCTCCCGCTCTTAAACAAAAACGTTCATCCTCAAACGAGTGTAGAGACATACTTGAAGTGATGAAAAGATGAGGATAATGGCTGCGCATATCATGCTCGGTCTCCCAAGTCGCCTACTCGGCTAGGTGACCCCTCCATTGAACCTTCATGGAAGCATGTTCTTTGACCTCACCTTTCGAACCTGCCTGTCCAAAATAGCCACTAACTCCTCAACATAAGATTAATCCTTGTCCAACCGAACTGCGCTGAAATCCAACACGTGAGACAAATCGCTGTGATACTTCCGGAGCATAGAAACATGGAATACTGGATGAACTCCTGCTCGACTGGGAGGCAAGGCAATCTCATAAGCAACCTCTCAAACACATCACTACACCTCAAATGGGACTATAAACCTTGGGATAATATTGCCCCTATTTCTGAACCTCATAACACCCTTCATGGGTGACACCCGGAGTAGGACCCACTCTCCAACCATAAATGCAACATCGCGAACCTTCCTACCTGCATAACTCTTCTATTTGGACTGGGTTGTGCGAAGTCGATCCTGAATCACCTTAACCTTTTCCAGAGCATCATGATCAAAGTCTGTACCTAATAATCTAGCCTCGCCCGACTCGAACCAACCCACTAGAGACCGACACCGCCTACCACATAGAGCCTCATATGGTGCCATCTGGTGCTTGAGTGATAACTGTCGTTGTAGGAAAACTCCACAAGTGGCAAGGATTTATCCCACAAACCCCCAAATTCTATCACACACGCACATAGCATATCCTCTAGTATCTGAATAGTGCGCTCGGCTGTCCATCCGTCTGAGAGTGAAATACTGTGCTTAACTCCACTCGAGTATCCAACTCATATTGTACGAACCTCCAGAACCATGATGTAAACTGTGTATCCTGGTCAGAGATGATAGATACTGGTACGCTGTGAAGCCTGACGATCTCACAAATATACATTCGAGCTATCTGCTCAAAAGAATTGGTAGTCATCAGAGGAATGAAATGGGCTGACTTGGTCAGCCTATCCACAATCACCCAAACTGCATCAAACTTTCACGGAATCAGTGGAATCCCAACAACAAAATCCATGGTGATCCACTCCCATTTCCACTCCGGAATCTCTAACTTCTAAAGCAACCCACCTGGCCGCTGATGCTCATACTTCACCTTCTGGCAATATAGACACCGAGCTACATACTATGTCGTTCTTCATTATCCTCTACCAGTAATGCTTTTTCAAGTTCTGATACTTCTTCGCGACACCCGGATGAATAGAATAACCTGAACTGTGAGTCTCCTGGAGAACCAACTCACGCAAACCATCTACATTGGGCACACATATCCTGCAATGCATGCTCAATGCACCATCATCCCCCATAGTGACCTACTTAGCATCACCGTGTTGGACCGTGTCCTTAAGGACAAGAAGATGGGAGTCATCATACTGACGCTCCATGATACAATCACAAAGAGAAGACCGAGAGACCACACAAGCCAATACTCGACTCGGCTCAAAATATCCAATCTAACAAATTGGCTGGCTTAAGCCTAAACATCCAAAGCCAATGGACTCTCTGCTGCTGGAAGATATGCTAAGCTCCCCAAACTCTCTACCTGGAAACTCAAAGAATCGGCCACCATATTGGCCTTCCTGGGATGGTACAAAATTGTGATATCATAGTCCTTAAGCAGCTCCAACCACCTCCGCTGATGCAAATTAAGATCCTTCTGCTTGAATAGATGCTGGAAACTCTGGTGATCAGTGTAAATCTCACAATGGACACCGTACAAACACTGCCGCAAAATATTCAAGGCATGAACAATACCTGCTAACTCAAGGTCATGGATAGGGTAGTTCTTCTCATGGGGCTTCAACTAGCGTGAAGCATAAGCAATCACTCTACCCTCTTGCATCAACACACACCCAATACCAATATGAGAAGCATCACAATACACAGTTTAAGAACGGTCAAAGCAGTCTTGAGCTTCTGAAATCTCTCCTTACACTTATCTGACCACCTGAAAGGAGCACCCTTTTGGGTCAATTTGGTCAAGGGCAATGCAATAGAGGAGAAACCCCACACTGAATGACGATAATAACCAGCCAAACCAAGAAAGCTCTGAATATCCGTGGCGGAGGACGGTCTGGGCCAACTCTAAACTGCCTTTATGTTCTTCGGATCCACCTGAATATACTCACTGGACACCACGTGCCTCAAGTACGCTACTGAACTGAGCCAAAACTCACACTTAGAGAACTTTTCATAAAGCTTCTCCTCCCTCAACCGCTATAACACAATCCTCAGATGCTGGGCATGCTCTTCCTGGCTATGAGATCACACTAGGATATCATCAATGAATACAATAATGAACGAGTCAAGATAAGGCTGAAACACACTGTTCATCAGATGCATGAACTCTGTTGGGGCGTTGGTCAGCCCAAAAGACATCACAAGGAACTCATGATGGCCATATCGGGCCCTGAAAGCTATCTTAAGAATATCCGAATCCCAAATCTTCAGCTGGTGATACCCTGACCTCAAATCAATCTTGAAGAACACCCTCGCTCCCTGGAGCTGGTCAAGTAGATCATCAATGCGCGACAAAGGATACTTGTTCTTGATTGTGACCTTGTTCAACTGCCTGTAATCAATGCACATTCTCATAGTACCATCCTTCTTCTTCACAAATAGAACTGGTGCACCCCAAGGTGACACACTAGGGCGAATAAACCTCTTATCAAGGAGTTCTAGAAGCTGCTCCTTCAATTCCGTCAACTCAGCTGGTGCCATACGATACAGTGGAATAGAAATGGGCTGAGTTCCCAACACCAAATCAATACTAGAAACAATATTCCAGTCAGACGACATGCCTGGCAGTTCTGTAGGAAACACATCTGGAAAATCTTTGCACCACCGGAACAACATCAATATTAGGGGTCTCTATACTAACTTCCATCACAAAGGCCAAATAAGATAGACAACTCTTCTCAACCATCCGCTGGGACTTCAAGTATGAAATCACTCTACTGGAAATATAGTCTATAGAGCCGCTCCACTCAACCCTCGGCAAACGTCGGCATCACCAACGTCATGGTATTAGCGTGATAATCTAGAACATCATGACATGGAGACAACCAATCCATACCCAAGATCACATTAAAATCGACCATACTAAGCAAGAAGATATCCATTCTAGTCTCCAGACTCCCAATAATCACCAGACATGATCGATATACACGGTCCACAATAATAGTATCGATCACCGGCGTAGATACACGAACAGATGAAACTAGAGACTCACGAGGCATATCCAGATAATAAGCAAAATATGAGGACACATATGAATAAGTGGAACCAGGGTCAAATAAAACAAAGGCATCCCTGTGGCAAACTGATACAATACATGTGATCACAACATCGGAAGCAATGTCATCTGGTCTGGCAGGGAGAGCATAGAAACAGGCATGGCTTCCCCCTAATCGACCTCCCTATCGGGAGACTCCTAGATAACTAAGCTCCACCTCGAGCTGGCTGAACAGGTGGTTCAGCAACTGGTGCTGAAGACGCAACCTGACTTCTCTACTGCGCTGGACCTCCCTGTCGACGAGGACACTGCCTCCACACATGCCAAACTCCTCGCACTCAAAACTACTCCCTAGAGCACGAGGATAACTGGTAGAAGGACATGGCATAGACGAGCCTTGACCCGATGGAGCACGAGAAGAAATCTGAGTTGGAAGAGCACTGAGAGATGAATGAAATTGCTGATAACTGTGTGAACCATGGCCAGACAATGCACCTGGGTGAACTAGGCAGCTGTCTGAGCCTCTTGGCCTCCCTATCAACTCGCTCCTGGCTGCGAGCCATCTCTATCTAACGAGAAATGTCGATAACCTCATCAAAAGTAGCACCAGACACTCTCTCTATAGTCATAAGCAATCACAACAAAAAAGTGAGGCCATCTATGAACCTCCTGATCCTATAACTGTATGTGGGAACCAACCAGACAACATGACGGGCCAACTCATAAAATCTCATCTCAAACTAAGTCACGGACATATCACCCTGAGAAAGCTGCTTGGACTGCCTGCGCAGCTCCTCTCTGCGGGTCTGAGGCACGAGCTTCTCCAGGAAGAGAACGGAGAACTTCTACCATGTAAGGGGTGCTGTTTCGACCGGCCTACGCCTCTCGTAAGACTCCCACCAACGGAAGGCAGCCCCAGAGAACTAAAAAGTAGTGAACAAGACCCCACTGGTCTCCAGAATACCTACTGTCCGGAGCATCCTCTGACACTTATCGAAGACGCCCTATGCATCCTCACCCTCTGCACTATTGAAAGATGGAGGCTGGAGACTCACAAACATTTCCGATCTACGCTGCTCATCATCAGGCATAACCAAAACCACATAGTCCTGAGCAGCTGCAACCGAATGGGCTGGTGGTGCCCCTGGTGTCTGGAGTCCCTATACCACCTGCTCTGGTGTGCGGGCGGTGGGAGCCTAAGCACCTCCCCCATCCTAAGAAGTGGCTGTTGTGGCCGGGATAGAGACCGCCTGAGCAAGACTGGTGCACACAGTCATAATTTGAGCTAAGGCCTCCTAAAGGCCTGGAATCACAATAGGCACAAGTGGTGCCTGAGCTGGTCCTACAAGCTCATCTGCAACTAAAACCTGCTCCTGAACTGGGGCAACTGGTGGATCTTCAAGTGCTTCCCTAGATGTTGTGCGAGATGCACCTCCGCCCCTACTGCGGCCCCTACTATGACCTCAGTCTCTCGCGGCCCTGACTGGTGGTACTGGTGTCTGCCAAGCCTGCCCTATAGTACGTGTCTCACCATCTGTGAGAGAATAGAACAACATATGTTTAGTCACCAAAATAAAAAGATTCGCATGACAAAAATTCAAGAATGTGAAATTTCCTAAGGGTTCAACAACCTCTCGAAGATAAGTACAGACGTCTTCGTACCGATCCGCAAAACTCTACTAAACCTGCGCATGACTCATGAGACCTATGTAACCTAGGCTTGATACCAACTTGTCACGAACCAAATCCAAACCTGTCGTGATGGCGCCTATCGATGGTACTAGGCAAGCCGACATTTTCAAAATACTTCTAATATTTCACAGAAAGATAGATAGAAAGTTATTAAATAATAGATAAATAACAAGATTTCGTACACAAGAGTTAAAACCAAAATACAGTGCGGAAAATATCCCCAACATCAGGTTGTCACTAATTCATGAGCATCTAAACATAACTTGTCTAGAAATAAACGACTATCATAGTCTGAATTCAAATACTATGAAAGAAAAGATAAGGAAGAAGAAAACAAGGTCTGCAAACCCTAGGCAGCTACCTCGCTATCTCCAACAGTCAGCTATGAGAACTATCAACACCCTCCGCTTCCAGAAACTCTTGGATCTGCACACGAAGTTCAAGGTGTAGCGTGAGTACAACCAACTCAGTAAATAACAATAATAAATAAGGAACTGAAAGATAGTGATGAACTACGTAGTTATAATTCATTTTTAGTAGACTTAACAAGGAAAATAGACATGCTTCCCAAATCCGATAAATTAAGTCAAATCAATATATTTATGCAAAGTTCAAGTAAAACCGGATAAATATATCTTTCAAAATTTTTCAAAACAACGATATAAGGAAACTGTGTGCAACAATGATGAATCATGTAAAGCCTCTTAAGGCAACATTCACTCAGTCCTCCCATTCACTCCAACATCACAATCACTCATTCCTCACAGTCACTCATTCCTCATGATCATTGAGCACTCCGCTCTCGACACTCACACTCAGTAGGTACCTGCGCTCACTGGGGGTGTGTATAGACTCTGGAGGGGCTCCTTCAGCCCAAGCGCTATAACCAGCCAATCATGGCATATATATCAAGAAACATGCTGCCACGTGCAACCCGATCCCATAAATATCCTCACAATCAGGCCCTCGACCTCACTCAGTCATCATTCTCTTTAGCCTCTCGGGCTCTCATAAATCAATAAAAGAGCCCAAACAATAATAATATGATGTATCTATCAAGAATAGTAGAGACTGAGATGTGATATGCAAATGAAGACTAGGACTTAGTACAAATAATACAGCAGGTAATTTTACCAATAACACGACCTCTGTGGGTCCCAGCAGTACCAATACATGGCCGAAGCATGATCTGTAACAGGATTCACTGTCAATTATCTAAAGCACATGAAGAGCATATAGCTAACAACAAGTTTTTTCAAATTCCAGTTTCACGGAATAGACCAAGTCCTAATTCCCATGGTGCACGCTCACACTCCCGTCACCTAGCATGTGCGTCACCTCCAATCAATCATATATTTCATAAATCCGGGGTTTCTTACCTCATGACCAGATTTAAAACTGTTACTTACCTCAATCCGAGCAAAACTCTACCCTAGAATGCCTTTGCCTCTCAAATCGGTCTCCAAATGTCCCGAATCATTCCACAAGCAGTACAATACAATTAATATATGCTAAATGGATAACTTCCACAAGAAAAATACTAAATTATAGCCGAAAATCCGAAATCAGCTCAAACTGGCCCATAGTCCCACGTCTCGAAATCCGACAAAAGTCGCAAAGCCTGCAAGCCCATTCACTCACGAGTCTAACCATATCAAATTTACCCAAATCTGATAACAAAATCCCATTCAAAACCTTAAAAATCTAACTCAAGAACTCTTCCTCTATTACTCCAATTTTCCACGCCAAATCACAAACTAGATGATGGAATTAAAGGCATAATCATGGAATTTGACAAAAATTAGATATGAATCACTTACCTCAAACACCCACGCAATAATCTCCCCAAAAATCACCTTTTATCGAACTCCCACTTCAATTTTATGATATGAACTCGAAACCCTTGTTTCTAATATTTTAAATCTGCCCAGATGCGCCTTCATCGCGAACACGACCTTCCTATTGCGTTTGCGTAGACCAAACTGCCCTCCTCTTAACTTAACTCTTCACGAATGCGACAAATTCACAAATGTGAAGCTTTGCCAACATCACTCTTCGCGAACGCAACCCCTGCTCTGCGAACGCGTAGGCCAAGGGCCTGGGGTCCCCGTCTATCTCAACATCTCTTCAGGAATGCGACACCTCTTCGAGAACGTTCGCGATGCATACTCAGCCACACCTTCGCGTTCGCGTTCGCGTCCTATTCTTCGAGAACGCGTAGAATAAAATCTTCCCAATTCAAAAATACCCTTCGTGAACACGAGGCTCCTCTCACGAACGTGTAAGAGGAAATCAACCAGAAATACACCAGCAGTTATCAACCAACAACCAAACTCCAAAAATGATCTGTTAGCCCTTCAAAACTCACCCGAGGCACCCGGGACCTCAACCAAACATATCATCAAGTCCCAAAACACGATACAAACTTAGTCGAAACCTCAAATCACCTCAAACAACATCAAAAACATGAATTACACACGGATTCAAGCCTAATGAACTTTGAAATTTCCCAATTCTGCAAACAACGTCGAAACCTATCAAACCACGTCCCATTGACCTCAATTTTTTTACACAAGTCATAAATGACACCACGAACCTACTACAACCTCCGAAAATCCAATCCGACCTCGATGTAAAAATGTCCACTCCCGATCAATCTTTCCTAAATTCCAACTTTCAAAATTTCAAGTCTAATTATACTACGGACATCCAAATCACATTCCGGACGCGCTCCTATATCCAAAATATCCTAACAAAGCTAACTGAACCATCAAAATTCAAATCCGATATTGTTTACACATAAATCGACATCCGGTCGACTTTTCCAACTTAAACTTTTAACTAAGAGGCTAAGTGTCTCACTCACTCTGAAATCACTCCGGATCCGAATCAACTAACCCAATAAGTCATATAAAAGTTGTAGAACACAAAAGGATCAGAAAATAGGAGAACAACGCTACAAATCTTGAAATAACCGGCCAGGTCGTTACAGTCCTAATCCCTCAAGTCAAGGTTAATGTCACGACATCAATTTTCCTCCGTAAGATGTCGTGATGATATCTACTCTCTGAGACTAGGTAAGCCTAACATTAATGCAAAAATAAATGAAATAATAATTAAAGTCTCAAACCTCATCAACTAATATAAATAAAATCTCCACAACTCAATATATATGTAATAGCCCAAAACCTATCGAACTACAAGTCACAAGCCCTATGAGTGATACTGAATAACTCTATACATCAGTGTGTAATAAAGGATAAGGTAAATAAAATAATCAAGGTATATGGGGACTCCGAGTCCTGTGGACACCGGCAGGTCTACCTTGAAGCCTCCAAAACTGAGCTCTTTCTAGTGCCTAGACTGGTAAGAGGTACCTGGATTTGCACAAAAAGATGTGCAGAAACGTATCATGAGTACACCACAATAGTACCCAGTGAGTTCCAAGCCTAACCTCGGTAGAGTAATGATGACGTCAGGTCAAGGCCGTACTAGAATAAATAAAAAACTGAACAAGTGTACAATAGTGAAACAATGATAGCGATAGAAATGAGATAATTAAAGAAGTACACCGAGAATAACTACACTGAACTAAGGCAAATAATACTTCATAGAAGAAAACAAGGGATACTATGACACTGAACAAAACAACAGAAACACAAGTGAAGAAATAAAAAGTATCAACAGGAGTCACTACCGAGGTGCCGCTTTGTAGTCATAAATCACAAATCAATTCACATTATTTCCTTATATCATAGCAGGAGACTTGTATTTAGTTTTGAAAATCATTTTCACAAAATAGTATCTCGTGTTTTAGCCCACCTTATCACATCGCATGACTTCTAGTAGTCCCCTATTAGCCACGCGTATGAAGCCCAACTTATCTCACCGCATGTGTTTCAACCCCAAAACCTTATACCACCGCATGCGTATCAATATCACAACGTATCACAACTCGCACCTCAAGTGCGCAATATCACAACTTGCCAAATAATCAACAATAACAGTGTTTTCACAATAAAGAGCCCATGGATCAACCATAATGTACACAAGATTCTCAACAATAACAACCAGAAGTGAATAACTCAACAAAATAGTATTTCACAACTTACCACTTTGCCTCAACGTGAATCACGACCTTTATAGCTCAATACCTGTTTCAACCACAAGATATTCCAAGAATAACAGTTTCAAGCAAAGAACTCACGGTTAAATAATGAACAAGGAATAGAGTGAACAATAGGAACATCAACTAAACATGTGGGGCAGTTAACAAATAAGAATAAGACAAGTAGAACATGCAAATATAGACTAGCAATGATGACTATAACATGTTCAGTTAACTCAATTAAGGCATGATAGGAATGTACATAGCTAAAATCAAATTTCCATATTTAGCCCGTGTACACACTCTTCACCTTGCATCCACGTCTTCCACATGTCACAATTAACACAAAAAAATTACCCTTTTCTTTCCTTTTCTTTCTCATCATTTCTTTTCTCTATTTGTGATTTGGTACCTCTTTCAAGTTCCTCGTCTCTCCCCCAAAACTTATATTTTTAGCCAATTGTTTCACAAGAGTTATAAGGAAAGCTCGGGTGCCAAGAGAGGGTCACGACAAAACGGGTAAAGGCTTGCAACATGGTTATCAAATGAGAAAGGTTCGAGGCTCAAATGGGTTGACTAGGGATAACAACATTGGTGGGCAATGGAAAACTTCACACGGGTCAAGGAAGCCTTTAGAATCACTTCTCAAGCCAGTCAAAACTTAAGATTTCACTTTGAAACACATTTGGAGACAGTTCTAGACCATTCACATGGGTACTTGGACTTGCAAAAAAATATTTCACTTCTCACGCAATTTGATTGTTAAATAGGATAGAGTCGAGTGCCCACAATGACCATATTCAAGATCGAAAATCACCATAATTTGATTAAATCACTCGATGATTGCCTAAGTCAACACAAGAGTCACAAAGTCACTAACTAGAGCTATTTCGTTCCAAAAACCTTATTTTTAACCATAAGCATCTAGTTAAGTGTGTTTGTACCAAGTGAAGCATGTTTGAATCTTCGAGCATGACTTAATTAGGTATGTTTATTCGTTACTACTACTATTATTACCTAAACACCAAAAACGGACTCCATCCCTTAAGAAGGTTGTCACGCTATCCATCATTGGGAAGAGTCACCCGGTTCACACAAAAACTACCTTTGGAAAGAACCATGGAATTAAGAAAACTAAAGGCTTATTATCTAGTAAAACATAAAAAAATCTATTAAATAAAAAAGAAGCTACTTATTAAACACTAACTAATAAGAAAACAAATATAAAGAAGCTACAAAGCAAAAACTATTGAAAGCATAACAAAAATACATAATGAGAGAGTAGAGAGAATATATGCATAAGGAGAAAGAAGAAGAAAATATTATCAAGTTAATTAAAGGCCAAATGTCTCAGAATTAGGAAAATATATCAAATAAAACCCACCCCCCGAAAAAAAATAAGGAAAGGTAAGAGTGAACAAAACCCCCTTATGGCTCCATGGCCATATTTGTATCCACAGTAGTGTCACCGACCTCAGCCTCATCCAACTGGATCTCCTCATCCTCAACTCCGGGAGTGGCTGGGTTGGTGAACATCTGACGTACTACCTCGGTAGTGTCAGTAACAAGGTCTGGCTCCTCAGACTGGCCAACTGGTACTGTAGGATCTGAGCCTGGGTGGTGTGGGTCAATCAACATGTCAAATGGAATCTCTCCTGCTGCCACAAGCTTAGCAACCTGTATCCGGAGCTTGTCCATTGACTTCTTGGAGGCCTGGGACTTCCACATCATCTTCGCTTCCTTGCCCAACTCTTCTACTACTGACTATGCTGCACTAAAGTGGCCATGATTGTGCTCTAATTCTCTAAGAACTTCTTCAAAGTTTCTTCAACTGTGGGGGGGTCTGGGGTGCCAGAATGGAGGACGGGCTGCAACATTACTGAATATGTCAGACAGCTTCACAGTAGCTCACAACGTAGATAGTGGAGTAGTGGGCATTGGCACCGGCTTTAGAGATGAGGTGGAACCTGTAATGGGGGATGCTGGAGGCAATGAGGCTGAAGGTGGGGGCGTGGCTGCTGCACTGGTTGAAGGCTCTGCTGAAGTGGAAAGCATGTCGACTGTCTTTGCAGCTACCACCAACGGCTCATCAGACTGGCCTATGGTGGTAGTCGGCTGACCCTTTTTCTTAGGGTTGTGTGCATCCATATGAGAATACGATGAGAAAGGCTTCTTCAGGTGCACCTTCGTATCATAATCTCTTCGCTCAACCCCTGCATCCATGATATATTTTGTAATAGTGTTGGGATACGGATAGAATGATTCTTCTTGTCTCGCAATCACCAAGATCTTGGCCGACATCATGGCACCCACATTGATCGGGTACCCGACCGTGATAGAAGCCACTAGAACTGCCTACGAAATTGGTAGATATGTCTTATTCTTACACGGGTCTAGTCTATTGCAGACAAAGGTCTGCCATCCCTTCGCCTCAAAGTTCAAGGTATTCCTCTAAATAGAAACCCCTGCTATGATCCATGTTAATGGTGGTCCAGGAGCTGCAAGAGTCTCATCTAACCAAGGACAAGCTGCCTCCCCAAGTGCAAACTTCTCTAAGTACACTGTGATCTCGACATGATGAAACCCAAGGTAAGTGTTTAAGGTATGCTGGTCAAATCGCACCTCGAGGTTTCTCACTTTTGTGACATTTGTCCCCTTCTTGATGGGCGCTACATTGGCATAGAATTGCCGGACAATATACTCCTTCGCATCCACCACGCTCTGGGTGAACCACATCCACCTTTTGTGCTCTCTAAACTATATCAAGACTGCAGGGTTGTACGTTTCTAAGCCTTTCAGTTGGATATGACACTCAAGAGTTATCAATTTTGTTGGTCACCACTCACGGAAACTAAAAAAAGGTAGCCAAAATAACGAACTGGTCCTCCCATACCTCTTTCTTCATCAATCGCTCAAGGCCGGCAATTGTGGCATCTCCCCCTATGCCATCATCAGGGATGTCATGTAATGTAGTCATTGGTGTCTCAGAGACAGCTGTAGAGGAGGGATATGAAGCCGGAATAGCACTTTTCGAACCCTTAAAAGTGCTCTGTGATGTGGAAGGCTCGTCTGGGAGTTGATATCTTCCCGGTGGCTTTGATTGAAAAATTGGCTGCTCTTGAAATGAGTTTCCCTCCAATGCTTCCCTAGACGGGGAATAAGAACTTTATTTGGAGGGCTCTGCATTTTTACCTCGTCCGACTATAACCTTCTTTCTGATTATCTTTTGCAGGGAGAGGGGTAAAACACTCTTGCCTTGACCCCTGGAAGGTTCACCCCTCCTCTCTGAAGTATCACCTCTTCCTCAAGATCTAACTATTTTATGTACCAAGCAACAACTAGAGTAAGTTTTAGTTCAAGTTCAAACATACAAGAACACACCAGAGAGACTGTGAACAACACAATGTAAATCATGCTTGCAGGGTAGGGAAGTGTGGTTCGCATAATTCTCATTGCGGCCGCAGAATGGGCATTGCGGATCGAACAATTTATCGTTGCGGCTACAGAATTGGATTGGGGACCGCACAAAATTGTCATTACAGTCACACTTCAGATACCACCTACATCCCAACTCTCAGAGACAGAGAATGGACTATTATGCGGCCGCAATCAGTTTTCGGTGGACCGCACATTTTCTATTGCTGCTGAACATGTTAGTTATCAAATGGACAACTCTCATATAACAGAGAACAAGTTGTTCTATGGCTGCGATGGGATTTCTTCTTCCGCACATTTTTCACTGCAACCACAGAATCATGCTTGTCTAAAGTACCTTAATTTCAACTTTTTCGGACCACACAATTTCTTGTGTGGCCGTAGATTATAAAATAGTTACAATTAAAGTTCTAGGGTTTGCAATTTTTTGCACAAATTTGAAATGGTGGCAGTGTATAATCATGAAAACCTATTTAACCATTCCCCATAGAGCAAGTACTAACTGACCCACTATAGTTTTAACCCTATATGGTTGTATAATTAAATTCTAGTGATAAATGACCTAAAACTAACTAACAAGTTGTAGATTAAACTAAAAATTGAAAAATTCTACAATTAATTGAGGCATACCACATATGCAGTAATGCAAATGAGTGATCACATGTGTTAAGTGTGTGTGGCAAATGATTTACCAGACGATTTCAATTTGTAAGACTTGTGAATGCTCAGAGGGGGAAAAATGTTACAGTAGCTCTAGGCCCTCTATTTATACTAGATGGTTCTGACTGAGGGAAATAGAGTTGAGTGCAGCCGGAGAATTCCCATTGTGGTCCGCAATTTGGGCTCAGAGTCCCCTTTTTTTGTTGTCAGTAATGCTGTTCGGTCGCAAAATTCATTGTGCTCCGCAGATTATGTCTTGCGGCTGCAATTTGGCCATTTCTCTGACAAACCAACTTCAGAGAGTTGGGATTTACCACCTTAAATTTGTGCAGTCTGTAAAGGAATTGTGCGGATGCAGTTCACCTTTTGCTGGATCAACCAAAATTGTGTGGTCCGCACAATACAATTGCGGTCCGCAATTCGTTCCACACTTAGCCAAATTTTTGGGCAGAATTCCCGTAAAGAACACTCATCCCTACAAAATACTTCAAATCCAGTTAGCACAAAAATAACACCTAACTATAAAAGAAGAAATGAAAAGAAAAAGAAACATGGGTTGCCTCCAAAGAAGCACCTGATTTAACGTCGCGTCACGACGCGGATTATCATCACTTGAAATGAATCACTGTAACCACGTGGCCATCATCAACCTTTATCAAGTAGTTCTTCACCCGATGACCATTGACTTGGAATACCTCATCGTTTTTGTTGTCCAATGCACCAAAATGTGTCACACCGACAATTTAAAAGAGACCACTCCATTTGGATTTCAGCTTTCTGGGAAACATCTTCAATCGTGAGTTGAACAACAAAACAAGATCACCAACCTTGAACTCCTTGTTCCAAATGTTGTTGTCATGAAGGTACTTCATCTTCTCTATATACAAGGACGAATTGTATTGGCATGGTACCAGAACTCATCCAATTCATTCAAATGTGGAACCCGCAAGTTAGCGGCTACATCCCAATTAAGATTCAATTTATTTAAAGCCCATATGGCTTTGTGCAAGTTCCACTGGAAGATGAAAGGCTTTGCCAAAAACTAACTGGTATGGAGAAATCCCGATAGGAGTTTTGAAAGCACTCCGATAATCCCATAATGCATCATTAAGCTTCTTTGACCAATCCGTTCGGTTAACATTTACTGTTTTGGGAAAAATACTCTTTATTTCCCATTTAGAGACTTCGACTTGACCGCTAGCTTGTGGATGATAGGGATTCATGACAATATCAGTGACACCATACTTTCCAAACACAGTGTCAAAAGCTTTGTTGCAAAAATGCGAGCCTTTATCACATACGACAGCCCGCGGAGTACCAAATCTTGTGAAAATATTCTTGTCCAAGAACGCCACCACACTTCTTGCTTCATTGTTGGGTAGAGCAATGGCGTCAACCTATTTAGACACATAATCAACGGCGACCGAGAAGTAAGTGTTTCCCCAAAAACTCAAAAAGACCCATAAAGTCAATACCCCACGAATCAAATATGTCAATCTCAAAAATGGTAGTGAGAGGCATTTCATTTTTCTTCGAGATTCCACCGGCCTGTTGGCATTCATCACATCTTTTCACCATATCACTTGCATCTTTGTAAAGAAGGGACCAATAGAAATCACAACTTAGCACTTTGGTCTCCGTTCTTTCTCCACCATGGTGAACACCATAAGGCGAAGAATGGCAAGCCTCAAGAATAACATTTTGCTCTTCGTCCGGTACTCATCTTCTAATTACCCGATCCTTGCAAATCCGGAAAAGGTATGGCCCATCCCAAAAATAATCTTGACAATCCCGTTTTAGTTTCTTCTTTTGATTTGAAGAGAACTCATTCGGGATAATTCCACGCACAAGGAAGTTTTCAAGATCCGCGAAACATGGCACCTCCTTCATTGAAATAGCCAAGAGTTGCTCATCGTGAAGAAGTCGTTGATTTCAAGGCTATCATACGTCCCCCCTCCTCCTTTAAAGGAGACAAGTGGTCTACCATTTGATTTTCACTCCATTTTCAATCTTGGATGTCAATATCAAACACTTGCAACAATAGCACCCATCTCATCAACCGAGCTTTTGAATATTTCTTGCTCACAAGATAACAAAGTTCCGCATGATCCTTATGAACAATAACTGTTGCACCCATCAATTATTGGTGGAACTTCTCAACTGCAAACACAATGGTAAGGAGATTTTTATTTGTAAAGGTGTAATTGACTTGGGCATCATTCATGATCTTACTAGCATAGTAGACCGGATGAAAAATCTCGCTGATGTGTTGCCCCAAAATTGCTCTTACCGCTACATCACTAGCATCGCACAACGGGTTCACCATAGAAGTTAAACTTAGCATCTTTCTCTAAGAGCTTGCACAACGGGTTCACCACTTTAGAAAAGTCCTTTATGAAACGCCGGTAGAACTCCACGTGACCTTAGAAACTTCGCACGCCTTTCACCGAAGTTGGAGGTGGATGTTTAGAAATCACCTCTATTTTTTCTTTTTTGACCTCTATGCCGTTCTTTGAAATTTTGCGGCTAAGGAAAATGCCTTCCTCGTCCATGAAATGGCATTTCTCCCAATTTAGAACCTTATGGGTGTCTAATTTAATGCTTGTTTATGGTTGGGTATTTATTATTTATTCTTGTTCATGCTTTAATTTGTTGAATTAATGGTTGCAAACATTAATTCATGCCTATTTGACTTAGTCTCTACTTGAGAAAGAGATACTTGGTCAAGGAAACTTGGCTAACAAGACATTGGATCAATCTAGAGATTGATAATCCCAATTAAAGTGTTCAACCTAGAGATAGTAATAACCCGACTTGAGCTTTTATCAAACATTTGTGCAATTCCCATTTGGAGTGGGTAATTGAGTGTTGAGATCTATAAGACACCCCGATCAATAAAACAAGCATTAAGGTTTATATCCCATCAGGCAAACACCTAGGTCATGGTCGTAGCCCTAGGTTTTTTACAAAACATGAAAAACAACAAAAACAATCTCTTAGTTTTATTTCTTAAATTTGCAATCTTAGTTTTAAATTAGGCATAGAAACAACCCAAATTTGTGAAAGTGTAAATTAACATAGTCAAACTCACATACTACAATATATACTCCTAACTCCCATATATAGCTCTTTGTGGATATCGACCCCGCGTGATCTAAGAAATTTCGCACGCCTTTCACCAGAGTTGGAAGTGGAAGTTTAGAAATAACCTCTATTTTTTCCTTGTCGACCTCTATGCCATTAATTAAAATTTCGTGGCCAAGGACAATGCCTTCCTCGACCATGAAATGGCATTTTCCCAATTTAGCACCAAGTTTGTTTCTTCACACCTTGCGAATACTCTATCCAAATTTGCCAAGAATCCCCGACTATCGAGAAGTCATCCATGAAGGCTTCATGATAATCCTCTACCATATCTGTAAACATCTGCATTATACACCATTGAAAAAATGTCGGTGCATTACATAAGCCAAATGGCATCCGATTGAAAGACAAAGTACCATAGGGACATGTGAAAGTTGTTTTCTATTGATCTTCCAGAGCAATAAAGATTTGGTTGTAGCCCAAATATCCATCTAGAAAGCAATAGAAAGCACGGCCGACCAACCTATCAAGAATTTGGTCACCAAAGGGAAGTGGAAAATGATGATTCCTCGTGGCTTTGTTAAGCTTGCGATAGTCCATACACACTCTCCACCCGGTCACCGTTCTTAAGGGAATCAACTCATTTTTGTCATTGGTGACCACTGTCATTCCCCTTTCATTGGGACACATTGTACCGAAGAAGTCCACAAACTATCAAGAATGGGGTAGACAACCCCGACATCCAACCACTTGATAATCTCCTTTTTGACCACGAATTGCATAGCTTCATTGAGTCTCCTTTGATGTTCAATGGATGGTTTGACATATTCCTCCACGTTAATCTTGTGCATGCTAAATTCAGGGCTTATTCCTCGAATATTCGCCATGTCCACCCTATAGCCTTCTTCCTCTTGTGGAGCACCGCCAATGTAGAGTCAACCTGCACGTCAGTCAAACAAGAGGAGGTAAAGTAGAACAAAGGCCAAGAAATTCGTACCTTAGATGTGGAGGCAATGGCTTCAGCTCCAAGTAGGAGGCTCTTCAATTGAAGGCTTTGTAGGAGGAGTTTTCCTATTCTCAAGATCAGAGGAATGAAGTGCATAGTTGTACGACCCCAATCCTTGTAAAGAATTCACACATTCCATGAAGCCATCCATTTCATCATCATCAAAGATAAGCAAGATGACCTCCAACATATCACCCACATTAGTCGTGGAACTTGTATCATCAATAATCACATCGGTCACCTAGTCCACAAAAGAACACACTTCATTGCTATTTTGTTGCGGCATAGATTTGCACATGTGGAAAACCACCTTTTCATCACCCACTCAGAAAGTGAGTACTCCGGCTTCCACATCCACAAGAGCTTTCCCCGTAGCAAGGAAACGTCTCCCAAGAATAATCGGCACCTCCCAAGGGATTGTGAAAACACAGGTATCTTCTAATTTAGGAGCCACCGAATTCATAATTGCACTCACTTGATAAGTGACTGATAGTTTCAAAATTCATCGACCGCTTCTTTTTCACCAAATCATTCATAAACTTTGCACAACCAGGCATTTGCTCCAAGGCTTCAACTAATGACACATTAACTGAGAGACTCTTCATCATTTCAATGAACTTATTGAATTGATTCTCGCCATTTTTCTTGGCGAGCCTTTGAGTATGTGGAGGAGGTGGTATGTGGGAGCTTGGCGATTTCCACAGGGAGCTATGTATGGGAGTTAGGAGTATATATTGTAGTATGTGAGTTTGACTATCTTAATTTATACTTACACAAATTGGGGTTGTTTCTATGCCTAATTTAAAACTAAGATTTCAAAGTTAGGAAATAAAACTAAGAGATTGTTTTTGTTGTTTTTCATGTTTTGTAAAAAATCTAGAGTAACGACCATAACCTAGGTGTTTGCCTAATGTGATATAAACCTTAATGCTTGTTTTATTGATCAGGGTGTCTTATAAATATCAACTCTCAATTACCAACTCAATACCTCTAAGCCAGAGAGTGATTTTGCCCAATTTGGCTTTCTCATGTCCAAATGGGAATTGCACAAACGGTTGATAAAAGCTCAAGTCGGGTTATTACTATCTCTAGGTTGAACCCTTTAATTGGGATTATTAATCTCTCGATTGATCAAATTTCTTGTTACCCGAATTTCCCTTGACTAAATCTCTCTTTCTCAAGTAGAGACTAAGTCAAATAGGCATGATTTAATGTTTGCAACTATTAATTCCACAAATTAAAGCATGAACAAGACTAAATAATAAATACCCAACAATAAACAAGTATTAAATTAAACACCCATAAGGTTTACACAATAGGGTTGGGTCACAACCGTAGTAAAAATATAGCTAGTAGGTCAACTTTTGACATCGGCGGTCCGCAGAAGTCTTCTTTTTGAAGGAGCTGGGATTCTGCGGCCGCATAATTCTCCATTGTGGCCGTGAGGAATTCTTTCTGTAGTCCATAGATTTATATTGCAGCCACAACTTGGTCTTCTGCGGCCCGCAACGTTATTTCTTCCGCCGCAAGGCATTTCTTTTGCGGCCGCACAGTTCGTGTGCGGTCCGCAACTCTAAGGGACTTAGAACTTAAGAATTTGGAGATTCTCTATTCTTTGTTCCTAGCCCAGCTATTGCGGCCTCGTAATTCATGTGCGGTCCGCAATTTCCATAAAAGTATGCTGGGCTTTCCTTCGTCATCTGCAGCCGCAGATGAAATTCTGCGGTCTGCACTTTGTAATCTTCTATGCCTTTTATTTCCTTGAGTTTAGATTACTCCTTTTTGAGTCGTATTTCATCTCAAGAGTCCAACTTCCAATATTGCTGCAATTTTGCACATTTCATCAGTTTCGGGAACATAATTAAATGCTTTAAGACTAAATCAAAAGCTAAAAGGCACTAATAAGTAGTAAAAATCCCAACTTATCAGTAATCAATGCATATCTGCATACTTCCATCCTTATTCTTCCCAAACAACACCGGTGCGCCCAAAGGCGAGACACTAGTTCTAATGAACCCCTTCTTAAGAAGTTCTTGAAGCTTCTCCTTTTGCTCTCAAAGATCCTTTGAAGCCATAGTATATGGCGAGATAGAAATAGGCTGGGTGCCCGTCACCAAATCAATGTCGAAATTGATATCCTAATCCGGCGGCATACCTATTAGATCAGCACGGAATACATCGGAAAAATCTCTCGTACCAACGACAATGAATCTAAAATGGGAATCTTTATAGTAGTATCCTGAACAAAGGCTAAGTAGGACAAACAACCCTTCTCGACCATATGTCGAACCTTCAAGAAAGAAATAACACGACTGGAAGTACCGACAGATGAACCCATCCACTCTAATATGGGCAACTTAGGCATTTCCAAGATAGAACTCTTGGCATAGCAATCAAGTATGTCATGGTACGAGGATAACCAGTACATTCCGAGATAACCTTGAAATCAACCATATCGAGTAATAGAAGATCCGCTCGGGTCTCATATCAATAGAAAGTCACCACACAGGACCGGTAAATCAAACCGAGAACAACAATATCACCCACTGGCATGGACACATATAGAGGAACACCTAAGGACTCACGGGATACATAAAAATAAGGAGCAAATAGAGAAGAAACATAGGAGTAATTATAGCCTGGATAAAGAAATACCGAGGCATCCCTCCGGCAAATAGAAATAGTACATGTCATCACTTCATCAGAGGCGGTTTCCTATGACCTGGGGGATACAATAAAAAGTAGCCGGATCGCCACCTGACTGGCCTCCACCTCTAGGACTTCCCCTGGCCACCTGCCTCCGTCTTTGGCTGGGTGGGCGGGCGGTGTGGTAGCTAGTGTAGTAATCTTGGGCCGATAGTCTTGCTGCTTGGTGTTGCCCAGAAGTG
>ML367395.1:0-20730 GCA_005239505.1 Nicotiana paniculata | reverse complement strand
GATTATTAACGCTCCAAGTGGTAGGTCTGGACGTGCGGGTGGGGGTGGGGGGTGGGGGATGGCCGGGGTGATGAAATCCCACATTGGAGATTGATATGGAGCCCCCATGATAGATTGTTCACGCTCTAGTCGAGAGGTTTGGGTGTGTGAGGGGGGTGGGAGGGGGGAGGGAGATGGAATCCCACATCGGATATGGATACATTCCTTTTGAGCTAGTTTTTAAGGTATTTAGGCTCAAGATCCATTCGTATCACATACAACTACTGACCATTAACTTAAAATTACATGTTAGACAAAATACAAGTATCAAAAAGGTATTTATACTCTCTGAATCTTGTGATTTTCTCCTCCTAATTATTGATATATAATAGAGTATTTGGTTATATGTGAGATTTTCCAATTTCTTGTCAAAAATCAAAGTTCCAAGTGTCATATAAATGATCTTTTTGAAGGAATATTAATTAACACAGTGTGGAGGAGAGATATTTCTATAGAGAAAATAGCTTCTTTTATTCACTCATTTATGTTATATAAATATGCCATAATTAAACAGGCAAACAAGGTTGGATGGGCACGAACCTGTGAACCTTGCATAAAGAAGTAGCCAACATCATTTTTTTTTTAAATTTTCTACCCGATGTTTATTACCTGCGTTGTGACTCGACTACTTTGGATTAGTGTCGTGCGTAAGAATCATGTAAGGGTAAGCGCTTCTTACCATAATTTTTCCCTTTACAAGATTCGAATCGAAGACCTCTATTAAGCATGAAGGGATCTTATTCATGCCACTATAACCCTCGACGATGGCAACGTCATTTATTAATTCCTTGTTAGGCCTAGAAAAGACCTAAAAGTAGTCTTATTTTAGCTAGCTGGACGATTATGTGAGTACCGAGTATGATCATACTTACTGTCATTGAATTATCATATGAGCTGAATATAGAGGCGGAACCAGGATTTGAACTTCATGGGTCTTAATTCTGTTAGCTTCAAGGTTTCACGTATTAATTTTGATGATAACAAACCATCATAATAATTATTCAAATAACATTTACTTGTGGTAATCTTATTCTTACACGGGTTTATTCAAGAAAGAAGATGCTGATAAAGATCCTGTTAATATATGTATTTGTAAAATAATTCTAGAGACGAAAATAACATATAAATAGAAATGTTAAAAGAAACAAAATTTAATCTGAGCCCACTGATTCAGTGTTTCCTTAAGGAACTTAATCCCCTCCTAGTACCCAAGGTTGTGGATTATTTTCTCCCAGGATAGAACGAATTACACACTGGTGTAGCGGTACTTCAAACCTAGTGTTTCAGCGAACACAATGATCGGTAGAAAATCACACTTACTATTTCTTTCTTTGTAGTTAAAACAATGCAGAAGAAATGAGGAGAATTCAGAATTTCGTATGGAAAATCTGAGAGAGTGAACTGATATTTATAGCCAATACGTTGAGTTCAAATTGAAGAGGTGCAACTCTTCAGAAGGGCTATAATGACCGTTTCCATAAAACGGCCATAATGTAAATGGCTATTTACTCAACAATAAAATGGGAATTCAAAACCTTGATTTTTCGTTACAAAAACGGAAAATAGACGGGAAGGAAACGTAATTTTCCGTTACAAAAAACAAAAAATGGACGTTGAGGAAACGGATGATTTGGATTTAATATTAATGTTCCGTTTACAAAAAAATGTATATTTAATAATATTACGTTAACATTTACTATTAACAGTACAGGGAGAGGAAGAAGGACTTGCATATGGTGTTTATTGACCTTGAGAAAGCGTACGATAAAGTCTCGAGGTAGGTCCTGTGGAGGTGTTTGGAGGCTAGTAGCGTTCCGGTAGCGTACATTAGGGTGATTAAGGATATGTATGATGATGCTAAGACTCGGGTGAGGACAGTGGGTGGTGACTCGAAGAATTTCCCTGTGGTGATGGGGTTGCACCATGGATCGGCTCTTAGCCCATTTTTATTTGCCTTAGTGATGGATGTATTGTCGTGACACATCCAAGGGGAGGTACCTTGGTGCATGCTATTTGCCGATGATATAGTGTTGATTGACGAGATGCGAATCAGACTTAACGTGAGGTTGGAGGTTTGGAGACAGGCCTTGGAGTCTAAAGGTTTCAAATTGAGTAGAACCAAAATAGAATACTTGGAGTGCAAATTCTGTGACGAGACCCATGAAGCTGACGTAGAGGTAAAGCTTGATGCTTAAGTTATCCCCAAGAGAGCGAGTTTTAATTATCTCGGGTCTATTATCCAAGGTAACCGGGAGATTGACGAAGATGTCGCACATCACATCGGAGCGGGATGGATGAAGTGGAGGCTCGCTTCCGGTGTTTTATGTGATAAGAACGTGCCGCCAAGACTTAAGGGTAAGTTTTATAGAGTAGTGGTTCGACCGGATATGTTGTATGGGGCTGAGTGTTGTCCAATCAAGAACTCCCACATGCAGAAGATGAAAGTAGTAGAGATGAGGATGTTGAGATGGATGTGTGGGTGTACTAGGAGAGATAAGATTGAGAATGAAGTTATCCGAGACAGAGTGGGAGTAGCCTCCGTGGAGGACAAGATGCGGGAGTCGAGGCTGAGATAGTTCGGACATGTTAAGAGAAGAATCATTGATGCTTCTGTTAGGAGGTGTGAGAGTTTGGCCATGGAGAGTTTGAGAAGAGGTCTATGTAGGCCTAAGAAGTACTAGGGAGAGGACATTAGGTAGGACATGGAACTGCTTTAGCTTACTGAGGACATGACCCTTGATAGGAGGGTGTGGAGGTCGAGGATTAAGGTAGAAGGTTAGTGGGTAGATTTTAGATGCTCACTGATAGTCTTAGTAGCACGCATGTCCCTCCATATTCTTAGATTTTTATTACTTTATGTGGTTTTCTTCACCTCAGGTATTGTATTCCTTGTTGCTATTATTTGGTATTACTTGTCCTTTATATCTATTTTTTTTCTTTTTTCTTTTTTCTTCCCTCTTTCTTCCTTTCTTGATTTCCACTTCTTCTTATTACCGTTCCTGAGTCGAGGGTCTATTGGAAACAGCCTCTCTACCTGTTAGGTAGGGGTAAGGTCTGTGTACAGACTACCCTCCCCAAATCCCAAATTGGTGGGAACATACTGTGTTTGTTGTTGTTGTTGTTGTTGTTGTTAATATTTACTATTAACAAATAAATTTGGTCCAAAAAATTAATCAATCAATCGATCATTTGACCAAATCCAAATCCAAATCCAAAGTCGAGCTGAGCCGAGCAAGCGAGAGACGACGACGGCGCGAGGCTTATCTGAATTCGAAGCCTAATCCTAAGCCGAAGCCGAAGCCGGGCCTAGCCGAGTGAGCGACAATGAAGACGGCACGAGGCTTGACTTCTTCTTAACTCTTTAAGATCTAGAAGAAAAGCAATTTTATATACACCCATCAAAAATCTTTTCCTCTTCCAATATGGGACATTGTCCCTTTGTCAAGGAGGAAAACTCAAATATTTCATTTTCCCTCTATTTCCCATTCACCCTCTTTTAAGCTAAAATAAGCTTAAAACCCCAACAATCCCCCACATGAATGGGAATTGGATATATCATGGAACTATGCATGAAAAACGGTGTGATTCACAAGCAAGGATAATCGCATCAAGATAAATAGGTTTCCCTTTGAACTTTCCGTAGTGAACTTACGTCGGATATACTCGGATAATCTGTTGGATATCTTTGAATCGTCGAACTTTGGTGTATACCTAGACAATCATAAGTCACACAATCAACCCTTAACCGTCTTTGGTTCTCATTATTGTGTTCGTTTCGGCCATGAACACCGTCTGGTTTCATAAGTGCGTAGAGAACTGGTCTTATAAAATTCTCCTTGAAGCGGCTAACACTTCACACTTACATAGGTGATTCCTAACGTGTCATCCCGTAGATACACTATTTGATATACCCCGTATCAACTTTAGAAATCGTTAAAAAGCCTTAATGCTTTATCCTTGGTACTTAATTGTCTCATCACGAGAGACCAAAATTTAAGTTGACAATGTTGAACCGTCATTAGTGACTTTGTTTGATCTCCTTGGACCTAGATCTTGAGATCTCCAGTCTTCTAGGTAGAGTTACCGCCACAATGACTTGTTCTTGGACATAGTCCCATTCCCCTCGATGATTTCTCAACTACCTCTCTAGTCAGGCCTTTTGTAAGTGGATCCGACACATTATCACTGGACTTTACGTAGTCAATCATGATAATTCCTCTAGAGAGTAATTGCCTAACGGTTTTATGTCTTTGTCATATATGACGAGATTTACCGTTATACACTCCCAACCCTTCCAATTACCGCTTGACTATCGCAATGTATGAATATTGGTGCCAAAGGTTTGGGCCAAAATGGAATATCTTCCAAGAAATTTTGGAGCCATTCAGCTTCTTCACCAGCTTTATCTAAGGCTACGAACTCAGCCTCCATTTTAGAGCGAGCAATACAAGTTTGTTTGGACGACTTTCAAGATTCCGCTCCTCCACCAATAGTGAATACATATCCACTTGTGAACTTAGATTCAGTTGAACCGGTGATCCAATTTGTATCACAGTATCCCTCAATCACCGCAGGATATTTACTGTAGTGCAAAGCAAAGTGCTGGGTATGTTCTAAATATACCAAAACTCGTTTCATTGCCATCCAATGAGATTGACCTGGATTGCTCGTGTATGGACTCAATTTACTTATAGCACAAGCTATATCTTGTCGTTTACAATTCATGATATACATTAAGCATCCCAACACACGAGTATAATCCAATTGTGATATGCTTTGGACTTTGTTCTTTGCTAGTGCAAGATTCACGTCAATTAGAGTCTTTGCAACTTTAAACTCTAAGTGCTTGAACTTTCCAAGCACTGTCTTAATATAATGAGATTGTGACAATGTCAGACCTTGAGGAGTCTTATGGATCTTAATCCCCAGAATTAATCATCAACTCCCAAGTCCTTCATATCAAACTTTCTAGTTAGCATACGCTTAGTCGCATTTATGTTGGCAATGTCATTACTCATTATCAACATATCATCTACATATAATCAAACAATGACTATGTGATTTGGAACATTTTTAATGTACACACATTTATCACATTCATTTTACTTAAAATCATTTGACAACATTGTTTGGTCAAATTTCGCATGCCATTGTTTGGGTGCTTGTTTTAGTCCGTAAGGGACTTAACAAGTCTATATACCTTATTTTCTTTACCTGGAACCACAAACCCTTTAGGTTNTTTAAAACCATTTGACAACATTGTTTGGTCAAATTTCGCATGCCATTGTTTGGGTGCTTGTTTTAGTCCGTAAGGGACTTAACAAGTCTATATACCTTATTTTCTTTACCTGGAACCACAAACCCTTTAGGTTGTTTCATGTAGATTTCTTCCTCCAAATATCCATTTAAGAAGGTCGTCTTAGCGTCCATTTGATGAATTTCAAGACCATAAACTGCAGCTAATGCTACTAACGTTCGTATGAACGTAATTTTTGTAACTGGAGAGTATGTATCAAAATAGTTAAGACCTTATCGTTGTCTATACCTTTTGACCACAAGTCTTGCCTTATATTTATTAATAGTGCCATCATCTTTCATTTTCCTCTTAAAAATCCATTTAGAACCCAACGGTTTATTTCCAGGAGGAAGATCAACCAATTCCCATGTATGGTCGTTCAATATGGATTTTATTTCACTATTGAATGCCTCTTTCCAAAATAATGATTCCGAAGAAGAATATTTTCTTTAAATGTTCGAGGCTCATTTTCCAATAAGAAAGTCACAAAATCTGGTCCAAATGAAGTAGACGTTCTTTGACGCTTACTACGTCTTGGATCCTCCTGACTCCCTTTTGTTTCTTCCCGAGGTCGTTTAGATCCTTCACTAATCGACTCACATTCCTTTTTATAAGGATATATATTTTCAAAGAACTCAGCATTATCTGATTATATAACTGTATTATTATGAATGTCGGGATTTTCTTATTTATGAACCAGAAATCGATATGCTTTACTATTGGTCGCATATCCTATGAAAACACAATCAATGGTTTTCGGTCCTATTTTTACACTTTTGGGTTTAGGATCTTTCACTTTTGCCAAACACCCCCACACTTTAAAATAATTTAAGTTGGACTTTCTTCCTTTCCATTTTTCATATGGAATGGAATGCGTTTTGCTATGGGGTACTCGATTTAGTATCCGGTTAGCTGTAAGAATGGCTTCCCCCCACAAGTTCTGTGGCAAACCAGAACTTATCAACAATGTGTTCATCATCTCTTTTAATGACCGATTCTTTCTTTCCGCAATCCCATTGGATTGGGGCGTGTAAGGGGTTGTTGTTTGATGACAAATTCCATATTCTAAACATATTTCTTCAAAAGGAGTTTCGTATTCACCACCCCTATCACTTTCATTTAGATTTTCTTGTTAAGTTGCGTTTCAACTTCATTTTTGTATTGCTTGAATGCGTCTATTGCTTCATCTTTACTATTAAGTAAGTAAACATGGCAATATCGAGTATTGTCGTTAATAAAAGTTATAAAATACTTCTTTCCACCACGAGATGGTATTGACTTTATGTCGCAAATATCTGTGTGAATTAAGTCTAAAGGATTTGAATTCCTTTCAACTGACTTATAAGGATGTTTAACATACTTAGATTCCACACATATTTGACATTTTGATTTGTCGCATTCAAACTTAGGCAATACTTCTAAATTAATCATTTTTCGCAAGGTTTTATAATTGACATAACCCAAACGTATATGCCATAAATCATTTGACTCAAGCAAGTAAGAAGAAGCTCAAACTTTATTATTCTCAACGACTATTACATTCAGTTTGAAAAGACCCTCAGTGAGGTAACCTTTTCCTACAAACATCTCATGTTTACTTATTACAACCTTATCAGATACAAAAACACACTTAAACCCGTTCTTAACGAGAATTCCAGCAGAGACTAAGTTCTTCCTAATCTCAGGAACATGAAGGACGTTGTTTAGGGTCACTACATTTCCATAAATCATTTTTAGAAATATCTTTCCACATCCTTTAATTTTGGCCGTCGCAAAATTTGCCATAGAAAGCGTCCCTTCGGGTCCAACGGGAGCATATGTAGCAAACACTTCTCTAACAGAACAAACATAGTGAGTGGCTCCAGAATCAATCCACCACTCCTTAGGATTTCCCACTAGGTTGCATTCAGAAATCATAGCACACAAGTCATCAACATCTTCGTGCTTTTCAACCATGTTTGCTTGACCCTTCTTCTTGTCTTTCTTTGGAGCACGACAATCTGCAGATTTGTGTCCAGCATTTCCAAAATTATAGCAATTTCCGTTGAACCGCTTCTTGCTTGGGTTGCTTTTCGGTCCAGAAGCCTTCTTCCTCTTTTTATTATTTTGAGGAGCATCCTCAACAATGTTTTCTCCCATTATTGTTGAGTTTCCACAACCTTTATTTTCAGCAGCCTTGTTGTCCTCTTCGATTCTCAACCAAACAACGATATCTTCAAGCGACATATCCTTGATTTTGTGTTTCAAGTAGTTTTTGAAGTCCTTTCACAAAGGAGGCAACTTCTCAATCATCGCTGCAACTTGAAATGCTTCATTGATGACAAGACCTTCAATGAAAATTCTGTTAGTAAAAATGATATAATTAATACTTTCAACATCAGTATTAATTTGATTTATGCCTTTAGTAAGGAGATCGTGAATAATCACTTGGAATTCCTGGACTTGGGTAATAACAGACTTGATATCCACCATTTTGTAGTCCAAAAATTTAGCGTCAACGAATTTCTTCAACCCGACATCTTCAGTTTTGTATTTCCTTTCAAGCTCTATCCACAGTCTTTTGACGTCTCCACATTACTATAGACGTTATACAGATCGTCCTCTAGTCCTCTAAGAATGTAATTCTTTCATAGAAAATCAGAATGCTTCCACGCCTCAGTCACAAGAAAGCGTTCATTTTCTGGAGTTTCGTCGGGCAGAACAGGAACATCTCCCTTAATGAACTTCTATAGACTTAAAGTCGTAAAGTAGAAGAACATCTTCTGTTGCCACCGCTTGAAATCAATCTCGAAATTTTTTTCGAGTTTTTCGACCGGTGCCAATGCAAGTGTTGTTCGGCTTGTCGATGCATTGGTAGTCACCATCGGAATTTTCTGGTTTTTTATTATCATTCATCATTTTTGTAAAAGAATGACACAAACAAACGTTTAATAAACTGGAATAGAAAATCACGTAGATTTTAATCTCCAATGGAGTAGAAAATTGCCACGAATGCTTTTAATATCCAAAGAGGGAGTAGAAAACCACAAAGGTTTTAGTCTCCGGAACAGTGAGTATAACACAAATACAGAAAACAATTAAGTTTCTTAAGCTTGTTAGTATACTGTATTTGTAAAATAATTCTAGAGACGAAAAATAACGTATAAACAGAAATGTTAAAAGAAACAGAATTTAATCTGAGCCCACTGAATTCACAGTGTTTCCTTAAGGAACTTAATCCCCTCCTAGTACCAAAGATTATGAATTATTTCCTCCCATGATAGAACGAATTACACAATGGTGTAGCGGTTCTTCAAACCCCAGTGTTTCGGCGAACACAATAATCGGTAGCAAATCACACTTATTGTTGCTTTCTTTATAGTTAAAACAATGCAGAAAAAATGAGGAGAATTCATAATTTCGTACGGAATATCTGAGAGAATGAACTGCTATTAATAGCCAATATGTTGAGTTCAAATTGAAGAGGTGCAACTCTTAAGAAGGTCCATGAACGTTTACATAAAACGACCATAACGTAAATGGCTATTTATGCAACAATAAAACAAGAATTCAAAACCTTAATTTTCCGTTACAAAAACGGAAAATGGACGGGGAGGAAACTTAATTTTCCGTTACAAAAAAAATGAAAAAACGTACGTTGAGGAAACGGATAATTTGGATTTTTCGTTTACAAAAAAATGAATATTTAATAATATTATGTTAATATTTACTATTAACAAATAAATGTGGTCCAAAAAATTAATCAATCAATCGATCATTTGACTGAATCCGAAGCCGAAGTCGAGTCGAGCCGAGCCGAGCAAGCGACAACAACGACGGCGCGAGGCTTGCCTTCTTCTTAATTCTTTAAGAGCTAGAATAAGAGCAATTATATATATACCCATCAAAAGTCTTTTCCTCTTCCAATATGAGACAATGTCTCTTTGACAAGGAGGGAAACTCAAATATTTTATTTTCCCTCCATTTCTCATTCACCCCCTTTTAAGCTAAAATAAGCTTAAAACCCCAACAGATCCAAACAAATATATGAACGAGAATATCATGTGATGAATTTATCTAGGAAGATTATTCGCAGAGATTTAATCTGCAAGCGTCATGGAAGGAATAATATTTTAAAGTCATATTTTAAATATTGAATGATTTACTACAATATCAGAAGAGGACTCTACGAAAATTATGAAAGGAAAGTGTAACGACCCGACCGGTCATTTTGTGATCTAGCGCGTCATTCAGCGGTTTGAAGTCGTAAGCAGCTTCATTTCAGGTATTATGACTTGTGGGCGTGGTCGGAATTTTATTTCAGGAAATTTAGAATTGATTTGGAAAGAAAATTCTCTTTTCAGAAGCTTTGAGTTGGTGAAATCAACTAAGATTAGAATTTTGAGTAAACGATCTCCGAATCAAGATTTGAAGGTTCCAGCAGGTTCGTATGATGATTTCGGACTTGGGTGTATGTCCGGATCGGGTTTTGGACAACTGGGAGCGTTTCGACGTATATTATGGAAGTTAGCATTTTAGAAGGATTTCATGTATTTGGGGTTGGAGTGCAAATCAGTGAGGTTGATGTCCGTTTGGGATTCTGAGTTTGGGAATAGCTCCGTATGGTGATTCTGGAGTTGGGAGCGCGACCGGAAGTGAATTCGGATGTCCGGAGGTCATTTTGAAGTCATTTGGCTAAAGATAGAAATTTGAAGGTTTTTGAGAAATCTGGCCGGAAGTGGAAGTTTTGATATCGAGGTCGGAATGCGATTCCAGAAGTTGGAGCAGGTCCGTAATGTTGAATATGACTTGTGCGCAAAATTTGAGGTCAATCGGGTGTGATTTGATAGGTTTCGGCATCAGATGTAGAAGTTTGAAATTCTAAGTTCTTAAAGAATTGGATTTAAGTGCGATTCGTGTTTCCGGCGTTGTTCGATGTGATTTGAGGGCTCGAGCAAGTCCGTGTCATATTTTGGGACAGGTTGGTATAATTGGACAGGGTATCGGGGGCCTTGGGTGGATTCCGGGTGGTTAACGGATCAAAGTTGAAGTTGGAAGAAGGGCTGAACTGTTGTCATCTGGTGCAACCGCACTGCGAGGCTTTGACCGCAAGTGCGGAGCCGCATATGCGGCTTGGGCGCCGCAGGTGCGAGTCTGGCTTGGCTTGGCTGGGAACCGTAGGTGCGATAGATTTTCCGCACCTGCGAAGCCGCAGGTGCGGGCAATGGGGGCGCAGGTGCGACTTGGCTGGAGTTGGGGGAAACCGCAGGTGTGGGTAGTTTGGTCGCACCTGCGAGATCGCAGGTGCGGAGGAAGGACCGCAGGTGCGAAAAATGTCTGGGCAGAATGTTTTAAAAATCGGGTTGAGCCATTTCTCTCTCATTTTCCTTTTGGTTGAGACGATTTTTGGAGATCTTTCAAGGGGGATTTCACCAAGCATCAAGAGGTAAGTTGTTCTACTTGTTTCAAAGGTCAAATACAAGATATTGCATGGATTTTTTAGCATGAAATTGGTAGGAAATTTGGGAAACTTTGAAGAAACCTAGAATATGGAAAATTTGGATTTTTAACCACGAATTGATCATGAATATTGTAAAAAATTATATATTTTAGTTAGTAAGGTTGTGGGTAGAATGTATCTTCGAGAATTTTGGATTTCCGGGCACGTGGGTCTGAGGGCATTTTGGTCATTTCTTCGAGCGGGGTTGGGAAAGTATATAATCTGAATTTATTGTGAGTATTAGGATGAATTTTCATTGCTTTTTCATTTATGTGGTAGTTTCGGAGCGTTGTGCGTCCGTTGGGGTCATCGGAAGGGATTGGAAGCCGGTGTTGGAATTTCGGAGCGAGGTAAGTCTCCTTTCTAACTTTGTGAGGGGGAATCGTCCCCCTGGGTGAATTAATTAAATACATGTTATTATCTTCGGGGGCTATGTACGCACGAGGTGACGTAGCTACTATTATGCCATGTCTGGGTAGCCTAGGACCCACTAGCATGCTTTATGTGTGTACCTGTAACCCTGCCTGTATCATTGAACTACTAATATGACCGAAAACGTTAAATGTTTAAAAGAAAGCTGGAGTTCATATTTTTATCCTTCTAAAGAGAATTTGTTTCCGTTGTAAATATATTTGTACCTGGATTAGGTTGTATCGAGTAATACCATTAAATTTGACAAATGAATTTCAAAAACAAATGATTTTGAAACCTATGTTTCATGCTTCTTCTAATACGGATTTTACTATTTCCCTGAGAAAACTATTTTTCTAAATAAAAAGTGGATCTAAATGTGTGGAAATGTGTCAGCACTCGAGTCGCAGGTATGATTCGCGACCGAGGGAAGATTTATGTTAATTATATATATGAGTCAGCACTCGAGTCGCAGGTATGATTCGCGATCGAGGGGAGCTTTATGTTAATTATATATATGAGTCAACACTCGAGTCGCAGGTATGACTCGCGACCGAGGGGAGCTTTATGTTAATTATATATATGAGTTAGCACTCGAGTCGCAGGTATGATTTGCGACCGAGGGGAGCTTTATATTAATTATATATATGAGTCAGCACTCGAGTCGCAGGTATGATTCGCGATCGAGGGGAGCTTTATGTTAATTATATATATGAGTCAGCACTCTAGTCGCAGGCATGATTCGCGATCGAGGGGATCTTTATGTTAATTATATATATACGGGTCAGCACTCGAGTCGCAGGTATGATTCGCGATCGAGGGGAGCTTTATGTTAATTATATATATGAGTCAGCACTCGAGTCGCAGGTATGATTCGCGATCGAGGGGAGCTTTATGTTAATTATATATATGAGTCAGTGTATAGATATTTCCTTATGAATCTGGTCGGTTGTCCTACCCTCATGTGCGCTTGGGGATATTGGGTACTGTTTTTCATTGATGTTGACTTGACAGATATTTGGGATTAAAAGGAAAGTGTACATTGTTGCTTATTTTCAACACTTACCTGGTTTTCTGTATTTGATAGATATCTGCTGCTTACTGTCTCACATGTCTACTGCATTCCGTATATCCTGTTTCACATTATTACTGTTGGACCCTAGTAAGTGTCTAAATTGACCTCTCGTCACTACCTCTCTGAGGTTAGGCGGGCGACTTACTAAGTACACGTTATTTTTGTACTCATGATGCACTTGCTGTGCATTTTATTGCACAGGTACTTTCATAGAAATGTGGAGGATGCGGAGACTTAGGCGAGCTGCACCATCCGGAGGCGATCCGCAGCTGGCAGAGTCACCTTCATACTGTATTTATTCATTTTAAATTTTCTTGTCCAGTTGTATTTTGGACAGGCTTGAAGTGATTGTATAACTTCTCAGAAATTGCTCATGTACTTGTGACACCGGGTTCTGGGGATGTGTTGGGATTTATATCATTAAATTGAATTGATGTGCTGTCGTATTTAATTTTACTAAAATTTATTTATTTGATTATGAAATGCAAGAAAAGGTAACGATTTCGAAAATATTAAAACTGGAAAGTTATTTCAATTAATTAATGGTTTGGCTTGCCTGACCTTGTGTCCGGCGCCATCACGACCTTAGAGATTTTGAGTCGTGACAGAAAGTTCTTAAATATCTTGAACGGAAGGTTGTTAGAATTCTGTAGAAGATCTATTATTTTGTGGAGGGAAGATACTACATGGAAAATATACTACAAGGCCAAGGAAGAATATATTCTCTATAGAAAGAAAATATAATATGGATAGAGTACAATCTATATTATGGAAAGATATTATTTTCCAAGATCAAGAAAGAAATATTTCCAATATAATATGAAGAATATATTTTCTATGGAAAGAAAATATATTATGGATGTAGTACAATCTATATCATGGAAAGAGATTATTTTCCGAGATCAAGAAAGCAATACTTCTATATAATAGGAGTTCAAAGATGTTTTGAGATCTGTTCAAAAGGAAATATTTTCTATATTGAAGATCTACTATCTTGTGACAGGAAAATTGGTACTACACTTAGTAAATAGCATATTGGCAATTACATGATGTATCTAGTTAAGGAAGAAAAATCAAAAAAAGACAGTGATAGTACATTGTGAATAGAAAGATACTTCTTTCTATAGTCAAAGAAGGAAACAAGAGTTATGAGTATGTGGGATGTTGAAGAATATATCTTTGGTGCTCGAAATGGAGAAGAAATAAAGGAAGCTCAAGAAAGAATATGTCTGTGATATACAGCTGTTTGTACAAGAAAAAGATATTGTAGATAATAAACCATGGAGATCAATAAGCTCCTGCCCATGAATACACCAGATTCAAGAATGATAAGATCAAGACAAAATCATATGATAAATAAATAGTACAAATTAGTACATGATTTCCACAATTAGGCAAACTATCTCTATGGATAGCAATAATTGTGAAGGCAATCTAAATCCCTTGGATCATGCACAAGAATGAGAAATGAATACAGCAACAAGAGAAGAACCATGCACGCCAGTTATGCAAGAAATCAAGGAACCAAATCAAGGCAGATTGACAACAAATATGGATCAATAGTCAGAACCATTGGAAGCAAAAAGAACAATTATTTAAAGAAGAATTGAAGATATTCCTGAGCGTGCATTCTTCTATACAATTGTCTACCTAACTACATGTTCTTTATTCTACTCTTAACAAACATTGTAATTCATTTTTAGTAGATTTACTGTGTACATAAAAGAGTGAAGAGAGACAGAAAAATATTGGAGAGGTAGTGTGTCCTTAGAGGTTGTGTCATTATTCACTTTTTTGGTGAGCGAGTGAAAACCAAAGAGTCGATGTTGGTGAGCGAGTAAATACCAACCTTTTGTTGTAACACCCCGTATATTTGAACTAGGTGTGAATATGTTAAATAGGTATTAATTTGATATTTTATACATGTGAAGTCCTATGAAGATGAGTATGGATTGAAATAGTTATTTTGAAATCAAAACGGAGAGTGAGGAGCATAAGATCCGATAAAATCGACTATGATTATGGAAGGTCTTTCTTCCATCAATATTCCTTGAATATTGGTAAGGAATTTGGAAAAACACAAAACATGAAAGTTGTAGATCTTGAAATAACTTTCTAGCAATATATTATGAATCCCGAACGGATTTCTGAGTAAAACGTTATGTGCACTTTACTGGACAATGCGCAGTATGCGCGCCCAGGTGCGTGCCCAAATGGTCCCATGCGCGAAAACGCACTTTTGGCAATGCTATTGCCTTACTGCGCGTCCAGGTGCGCGGGAGCGCACCCCGGGGATTATTTTTAAATCCCTACTTGTCCCCTCACACCTCAAAACACAAAAACTTGCTCTTGAAAAGGAAGCTCTCAAGTACCTAACTCCTCTAAGGTCCCTCCACCATCCAAGGTAAGTTCTAATGGTAATCCTAAGTTTATTTCAATTCTCAAACACCTTATTAACATGGGTAATATGTATTGGGCCTGAGACCGTAGTTTATATGTTTTATGGACACTTGGGCCTGAGGTTGTAGTTTATGATTTATGCATGTTTGAGCCTGAGGCCGTAGTTTATGCTTTATGCATTTTTGGGCCTGAGGCCATAATTATGTATATGTATACTTGGTCCTGAGGCCGTAACTTGTGCACATATATATTGGGCCCGAGGTCGTAGTTTATTAATATGAACAGGTTGTTCATCATTCAGAAGAGGGAGTATTCATATCCTTACTTCCTTTGTTCAGTTATCAGTTATCATTTCAGAGATTAGCTATCATTTTAGTTATCAGTTATCATTTATTAATGCAGTTTCAGTTTCAGCAGTTATCATTTCAGTTATCAGTTATCAGTTCTCTATTATCAGCTCAGTTTCAGTTTCAGCATTTACAGTTCTTTCTTTCAGTTGCTTTACATGCCAGTGCAATTCAAATGTACTGACGTCCTTTTGCCCGGGGCATGAATCTCACGATGCATATAATGATTTACAGGTCAGAGCATTAGGATTCTCGTACCAGCTATTTGGTGAGCCCCAGTTCTTTCAGGGCATTATCATTACTTTATAACACTTTAGAAATTTACGGACAGTCGGTGTTTTCAGTACTTCATTAGAGGCTTCATAGAATAGTCAGCAGTTGGTTCGCTCGGTCACATGTAATCAGGCACTGAATGTCGTGTTACGCCTGGGCCATAGTTCGGGGCGTGACATTTGCGTTGTTGGTGAGCGTGTTAAAACCAGCCTTTGTTCGTTGTTGGTGGGCGAGTGAAAACCAACCTTGTAAACGTTGGTGGTGAACGTTCATAATCACACAAGTTGTACTCAGTTCATATTACAAAGAGCTAAAGAGATAACTCCATTGCAACCCAAAGGGGCTGGAGTATGATACCAGATTGGTTCCGAACCAGTATAAAATTCTTGGTGTCATTTACATTACTGCTTTCATATTTATTATAAGCCATTACTATATATTGAGATAAGTATTTGATTGAATTGAAGTACTAATAGTATTGTGCAGGCTGTCTCCGTATTAGTCGACTAGGTCTGAGAAGTAACCGACCAGAAATTTAAAAAGGCTACAATTCATCCCCCTCCTCCCTCCCCCACCCTCTTGTACTTTCAAATTCTAGGATAAAGACATAAGGTATTAGAAACTGGGTTCTGAATTTCATTCTGTACATATTTAGTGAATTTTTTAATACAAATATAAAATTTGAATAAACGTTACTTGGTTCGGCTGAACCATACTTCAGCTTCTACTCCGCCCCTGGCTGACTATAACTTTGAAGATATCTAACATAGTAAGTTATTTTAGCGTATTATGCCCGCCCCTGGCTGAATATAACTTTGAAAATATCCAATTAGTAGTTACTTTAGCATATTATGATATTAGTAAAAGATGCAGTAATTCTCTGCACTCAATGATTTGAAAAATGGATCTGATTCTGGTCCTTTGATCAGTATTTAAATCGGTGAAATTCAGGTCTTGGCGCACAAATGAAAGTGTTACTACTTTACAGGAAGCTGTTTGTGAGCTTTCATGCATACGGTGGACATGAACTTCGAAAAAACAAATACATAAAATCTAAGTTAGATGTTCCACATCCCTAGAAATGACTTTCGGCAAATTTCTTGACCTTCATTCGTTTGAAATTCGAGGACCTAGCTCCATCATATTCGTACATGGAGTCGCTTTTAGTTAGTCGTATAAAATAACTATATTTGGTACATAATTAATTTTCCTTGGGCCGAGGGTCTATAAAAAATATCTTTTCTATCTTCATAAGGTTTACATAACTCACTTTATGGGGTTGCTATTGTTGTTGTTTAAGTCATCCCAAAAATATAACCCCCCTAATTGTTAAGAAAAATATCAGTTTTTAATATTTGGAAACGATTTAATTTTAAATTTTGTATTTACTCGTAATGTGATTGATTTATTATCACAAAAATATTTAAGAATTATTTTACACCTTAAATTTTAATTTCTTATTTTTGAAAATCCGTTCTCAATTAAACATACCATGACATAAAACGGAAAAATTGAAAGAAGGGCGTACTTTATATTAGGGGTGTACATAGGTCGGGTTGGTTCGTATTTTTCAATTATCAAATCAAACCAATGGTGTCGGGTTTTTAAATTTATAAACCAACCAAACCAACAAAGTCGGGTTTCTCAATCTCAATTTTTTCGGGTTTTTAAGTATTTTTCCGGTAAAGTCTTCATAGCATAAAATGTGTAACTTGTGCTCCAAATATTTCTTAAGTCCTAATAAAATACAAATATATAATGTGTTTTCCAGAAATTAACACAATAATATGAGATAAGTCATAGCATTATGCTAAAATATTCAATAACAAAGATAAAATAATAAAATTACATAAAACATATATTGCTAATTAATAAGCCATAATAAAAATTAACGTAATCTAAAAATACTTTATAGGTCATGCTAAAATAAGTATAACTAATAAGTACTAGTTTAATTACATAACTAAACACTAAAGAAAAAGATAAACTAAGTTATGCATTTTTCATTATAAAGCAATGTAAAACTAAAATAATTATCCAACACTGTAGTCATTCCTAGTATTGAATTGATTTTTTTTGTTAACATTAGTATTGATTTGAAATTTATTTGAGTTACTACATTTATGGGCTATAAAATTTATTTACCAGTCAAGAATGTTAAGTCTAAACTTGAAATAATACGTTTAAAAGATAAAACTGTGAAAAAGTTTAAGAAATATTTATAAATTACATAAAAATAAAGATTTATATGTATAAAATATTTTTAAAAATTATATAAATGTATTGGTTTGGTTTTGGTTTGACTTTTTTTTAGTTAAAATCAAACCAAATCAATTATGGTCGGGATTTTTTCCAATTTGACTTAAATTATCGATTTAGTTCGATTTATCGATTTTCTTTATACACCCCTACTTTATAAGACTAAAATTTTCACTTGGTTCTAATTAGTACATACATTCTTTCTCCAACGAAGAGTTTGGTACTTGTTAAAATTACAAGAGCAGCTGAAAAAAAAGTGTTACCGTGGAGACAATGGAGATAAGCCCACCAAGAATGCTTGGCTTTAACAAGACACACGAATTTGTGCCTCTTGTCAACGACCTTTGTTGGAAAAATTAATTGTATCTCAAAAGGGAATATTCAATATTTTGATTTGGAAATATATATATATATATATATATATATGAAATATTATATTTTTATTTATTTATTATTTAATAAATTATTTATATTTAATAGAGTCAAATTAGCCGTTATTTAGCCGTTATCTAGTTGTTAACTAGCCGTTGGAGTAACACCTATATAAACATGGTCTTTGGAGAGCTAAAGATACACTTTCTAACACAACCTTCTAAATCTTCTTCTCCCTCCTATACGCTGAGTTTCTTTGTAGAATTTTCTGCTAGTTCTGTTCCCAGTTTAATAACTGGAAGAGCTTGTTAAATCCTATAGGATACAACTAATATCATTTATCACCGTATGGGCTAAATGTCCTTAAGGACAATATTTTTAATACGCTTCAAGCTAATTCTTATTCTCCATAACCAATATTTTTTCCAACATCCTTGTCCACAATCCCCACCCCTTGTCGTGCAGTCAATCTATTATAGGTTGCTCCACTCACCGGAACTAAAGGCGGAGTCATGCTTTAAAGTGATGGGCTATATTCCGTTTTGATGATCTAACAAACTTTTACGTGCCGAACTAGAAAAAGGACCTTATGTGTAGGCAGCATAAGCAGTTAGCTCCAACTTCAGGAATTCCGGATCATTCAGTACCGGATGAAAATGGACCAGCTAAGGTACCTGATCCCTTAGCAAATTCGCAGAATAAAGTACAGGCCAATTTGACAGCTGTAAAAAGCTGTGACAGAAAAGGTGACTGCCTGCTACTGTTCACGCTACAGTGCAGCAGTCACTTCCTAGTGGTTGAGCCATGTACCTTCAAGATCTTTGACATCCTTCTTGGAATGTGTAATGATGTATAATATCTTGAAGAAAGAAGAACAACATATTCACTTGAGCATTTACTATTATTCTTCAAGAATTGAAGATCTGCGCAGCAATTGAAAGCTCAAGTGTGTCAAGAACAAGAAGACAACTCCACTAAAGAGGACCAGTTTTACTATGTGTCTTAGGTGTCCATTAGTTGAGTTGTAATCTTGTGTTTTGCCTTTTTTATTGTATCATATCTTGCTTTCTAAGAAGCCTTGTAATAGGAACTCCAAAACCATACTTCATTCATGATCTTGTGTGACTAGGGTTAGTCATAAGTCAAAGTCTTTGTAGCTAGAAGAGTTACAAAGTAGCTTGTAGTAAGAACTATAAGTTAGTGTGTGAAAGTCTTTGTAAGTGTGCCTTACAAAGTGGCTTGTAATAGTGTAGATTACAAGTTAGTGGAGTTGAAAACCTACAAGAGTAGGTTGTGATTTTTGTCCCCTTAAGAGGGATTTTTCCACTTAAAAATCCCTTGTCTCTTTACTCGTTTTTAGCACATAATTCTGTGGAAACTAGTAGAGGACCTGGTCTCTCTACTGGTTGGTGGACACTAAAAAACCTTCAATCGGTATCAGAGCAGGTTCTTTCTGAAAGTTTAACACCTAGAAAGGATCTCAAATGGCTGCTCCACCAAATTTCGAGGAAGGACAATCAACCTACAGACCCCCAAGATTCAACAGCCAATACTACGGTTGGTGGAAAACAAGAATGCACAATTTTATCATGGCTGACGACTCCGAGCTTTGGGACATTATTTGTGATGGCCCTCATGTGCCATTAAAAAATCTTGGAGAAGCAGGTCTTCTAATACCAAAAAACAGAAAGGAGTACGATGAGGCAGATCGAAAAGCTGTGGAAAAGAACTTTCGCGCNATCTGGGATGCCCTGCAGACGGCACACGAAGGAACAACACAAGTAAAGCAGTCCAAGATAGACATGCTCACTACAGAATATGAACTGTTCAAGATGAGGGAAGATGAGTCCATACAGGACATGCATGCCAGGTTCACCTCTATCATCAATGAACTTCATTCTCTAGGTGAAGTTATTCCCATAAATAAACTCGTGCGAAAAATCTTAAGTGTTCTGCCCAGTTCTTGGGAAAGTAAGGTGAGCGCTATCACGGAAGCAAAAGATCTGCAGACCTTAACTATGGATGAGTTGATAGGTAATCTGAGGACATATGAGATTAAGAAAAGGAAGGACATTGAAAGAAGAGATCCTAAGAAGGAGAAGAACCTGGTTCTTCAAGCAGAAAAACGTGAGTCAAGTGAAGAAGATCACGACATGGCCTATCTCACCAAAAGATTCCAAAAGATGGTTCGAAAGAATGGTGGGATACTTAGAAGAGGGAGCTCAAGCAAGCCCAGGAATCATGATCTATGTCATAAATGTGGCAAAGCTGGACACTTCATCAAGGACTGCGCATTCTTGAAACAGGTTAGCTACAAATACAACACGGACAAGGTTGCAAAAAGAAACCAGGTTCCAGAAAAGAGGTTCAGTAGAAAAAGTGCAGCTGGCAATGTTGTGAGACATGCTCTTGCTGCCTGGGGAGACTCATCCAGTGAATCAGAAGAGGAACCTGAAGCAGAGAATAGCTCCATGATGGTTGTTGAAGGCAAGGGTAAGTAGTATGACTCANTAAAGTCCTTGTCGAATGTTCTCATTGATACCTATTATACCTTAATGGAAGAAAAAGATTCACTGACCCTAGAGCTAGGAGAAGCTTAACAGACTAGAGATGACCTAGTCGTGTGTGTGGTTGACCTGAAAGAAACCGTAGGAAACCTTGAAAAAGAAAATGAGACTCTAAGGTACAAAATCAACGATGTTGAGAACGAAAGAGTCGACCTAATGGTAGTAGTTGTGGATTTTAAGGATACCATAAAAAGTCTTGAAGAGAAAAGGGA